>JAQZBX010000962.1:0-79719 GCA_029593785.1 Cabassous unicinctus | reverse complement strand
TAACATTTAGGTCACTTATTGGAAAGAGGAGTCAAAATTAATAATGGAGATCAATTAAAAAATATGAGTACATTGACCCCTCAAGTACCACTTAGATTCTCTTGCTTGCAGAAGTCTAGTTCCAGTAAGATGTATTTAGTTTCCCCTTACCTCTCTATCTTTTAAAGAACACACAAAAGACAATTTCCATGCAGGAGAATTCCCATTCTTCACGGGATCCAATTCCTATTTTAGGCACTTGCAGAACTTCACCAAGGTTAAAAATTCATATGTTCTTTTTTATTATTAGATAAGTTGTAGGATTACCGAAAATTCATGCCTAAAATACAGTTCTGATATTCCACCCTATTATAAACAGATTGCCTTTGTGTGGTACATTAGATACAATTGAAGAAATAACCTTTTCATAAATATAGTATTTAATGTAGTCCATCATATAAAATAGAGTAAACTCTTTGTGTTTGCAGTTCTATGATACTCTGTTTAAATTTTTTTATTATAAAAATATATATTCAACCTAAAACTTACCCTTTTAACAATATTCAAACATATAATCCATTGCTGTTAATTATGTTCACAATACAGATGGTCTTGAATGAAAGGGAAAGTGAATAATTTGTGGAGGATACTTAAAACACTGCCAAAACTTTATATACTGCAAATTCTCCTGCTAGCTTATCCCAAAGTGACCTGAGATCAGTTGCAATGGTTATTGTGCCTTAGGGAAAGGAAATATCCAGAGATTTTGAGAAATATTGGACACAGTTTTTGAACAAATGTTAAGTTCCAAGAATCTGTAATGTGTCTGTAGTCTACCAATTGTACTGAGACATATGGAAGGAAATTTATAAATGTAGATTTGACAAGGGTATAATACAATAGGCATAGTGGGTTCATGACTGCATACAGTAATTGTTTCCCCAGTTTTTGAATGCAGGTTTGGAAAAGTCATTCTTATCAGTATTTACATACTGGTTTCAGATCTCTGAATTAGAGTTATCATTGTAGAAGGATCCAGTTGAAGCCATCAATACTGACTCTTCCTTCCAAAATAATAAACCAAAATTAATATTATATACTTGAGAAAATTTAGTGCACTATGTTCCAAATATTCTTCCCTCCTGCTCCCGTCAGAACATCTGGTAACCACTCTCTTTATATCAATGTTGCAAATTCTTTCATTACTACACTAATAATAAGTCTACATTGGTCCATGGTTGCATTCTCTAATCATGTTGTGGTTAGTGATGACCATTCTGCTTCAGATTGAAGGGGGTCTTAGATATTATGAGTCAGGTGAAAGTAACTGTTTTGCTTGCAGTTATAGATAACTTCTGAGTTTTGAAATGGGATTGTCCATCATCATCATTTTATTAGTTGTACTGGGCGAGTCCAATAAATTGGAGAGTAGCTGTTTGCTGCAACTCTGCTGAGATTCATGGCGCAACCAGCAAATGAATGGACTGAGTATTTTAGTCCCTGGATCATACTCTTAATTAGTATAGTGTTAATTAGGTGTTCAAATGAAATGGGTAAAAGAATCATGTGAATGGAAATTATAAATGAGTCTAACTCTGTTACTTTGGGAAAATAGATTATCATATATTCCAAGGTAAGGTTAACTGATGGAGTATTAATTTTGTGGGGATTTATGCATTGCCTATAAGTTCCAGATTTCTCTAGAGTTTTCAGGAACACCTCTGCTTGAGGCATTGTGTACTGTGGCAGACCGTGAGATCCTCCTGACATGTGTATAAGTTTAACCTCTGGAATGACCTCCCAACTCACATTGAAATCTCATAGCTGTAAAAACTATTTTTATTTAATATTTCCCCCTTTTGGTCAAGGTCTTTTTCCAAATACATTGCTAGTTGGTTCTTGCTAATACTCCCTTGGTTCCAGGGAGGCTCACCCTGGAAAGCCATCCTGGGGGAAGGTAGTGAATATATTTGCTTAGATTTGCCTAGAGATAAGCCACATTTGAGTAACAAGGTTTTCATGAAGTAACTCTTAGGCAGTAGATATTATTAGGCTAAGTTTTAGTGTTACAAGGCTAAGCTTCATAACGATAAGCATTAATATTGACAGTGTGGCATAATGGTCCGTTTTCTTTTATTAGGCACTGCCTATTGCTCTAGACATTCTTACCACTCTATTAAAGAAAATAGTAGGACTCTTCAGGATGGGAATTTATTATTTGTTATTTATTGTGTGGGCCTCCACTCCCTAAGATAACATCCTATGACCATATGAATACATTCAATATTCCATAGAGGAATGCCCCAGGTGCATTCTTCCCCACACATCCCCTCAACACTGACACCCTGCACAATTGACCCTCCCTTAGCATAGTTGCCAAAAGAATATTCCCACCATTTAATTCTTAACCAGAGTCCATTACATCCCAAGAGTTTATCTCTTCCTTCCTCCAGTCATCCCCTCAGCTTGATGGATAACTGAACCCACTGCCCCAAACCTGCTCACATTCATACTACAGTATCACAACCCTACTTAAACCTCTGCACCACAATAACCCCCATGCACTGCCTAACCATCCATATCTGCCTCATCATAAGATTTGCCCAGATTAATCATTGATTCATCACTCTCTACCCCTTTCTATATCCTTGTAACTTATCTTCCAGACTCTATATCTTTGAGTCGGATCAACAGACTTACTTCATATTATTAAGATCATGTAATATTTTTTCTTCCATGACTGGCTTAGTCCACTCAACATATGGTCTCTGAGATTCATCCATGTTGTCACATGCATCAATACTTCATTAAATTTTAATGGCTGAGTAGTATTCCATCATATGTACATACCACATTTTCCTTATCCATTCATACATTGATGGACACTCAGGTTGCTTCCAAATTTTGGTAATTATAAACAATAGCACAATAAAAAAATGGTGTTCATATATCTGTTCATGTGTCTACATTCAGTTCTTCTTTGTGTATTCCTAGTAGTGGGACTGCAAGCTTATGTGGCAAATCTATAGTTAGCTTCCTGAGGAACCACCATTCTACATTTCTAACAGCACTGGATATATATGCTTATTCTTCCACATCATCTCCAAAATTTGCAGTTTTCTGTTTTTTAATAGCAGACTATCTAATATATGAAAGAAGATCTCTCATTCTGTTTTGATCTGCATTTCCCTAATAGCTATTGGTCTTGAAAATCCTTTCATGTGATTTGTCCATTTGTATTTCCTCTTAGGAAAAGTTTCTGTTAACTTTTTTCCGATTTTTTTAAATGGGTTGTGTTGGTCTTATTTTCAAAATGTAAGATTTCTTCATATATGCAGAATATTAGGCCTTTATCACATAGATGGACCCCAAATATTTTATCTTTTTGAATAGGCTACGTTTTCCCTTTCTTGACAAAATCCTTTGAGGCACAGAAAGTTTTTTTTTTTTTTATGTTTGTGCTCTTTATTATTAGACAAAAGTGGAAGAGCCTATGTAGCAGTAGAAAATCCAGCTGAGAGAGTGCTATAACAGTCAGAGGGAAAATAAATGTTCAGAAGGAAGAATGAGCAACAGTGCAGAAGGCTGCTGAGAAATCTAGCAGGTTAGGACTGGAAGACTGGATACGGTGAGAAGAATTGTTGGGGTGGGTTGGCAGGGCTGGACTCTTGAATGCAGCTGAGTGAGAAATGAGTAGGTTGGGAAGAATTGGAGAAACTGAATGTAAGCAACTCTTAAAAGAATTTTGTATGTGAAGAGTATAAGTGAAACAGAAATACTTGGAGGATAGATATAGGCAGAGTTTCCCCTCCTTTTTGTCCTTGTCAGGCCTAGCAGGATAAGATATCTTTATTTGTAAACACAATGCATCCCATGCATATATCTGCAAGGAAACCTTCCACTGAATCTATATTATCAGATTGCCTATCACTCTCATTTATAAACATGCTGAAGAGAATGAGTATGTATATATATATATATAGATATTTCCCATACTTAGCAATTATTCAGGAAATTATTTGGTGACAGATTAATTATTACTATAAATTAATGAATGAATAAGTGAATAACTGAGTAATCAGGTTTTCTCTTCAAAACAATTTTCAAAGCAAAACTTGATATTAGTCACAATTATTGAAGGCTAGATTTTAACTCTCTATTTGTTATTGTTTCAGGACCATATTTTCAATGTTTTTTGAGCCTTAGTTTTCCCTAGTATCAAACTTAAAATGGTCCTGAATTTTAAAGAACAAAGTTTCCAGTGAGGTATTAACTTGACTTAAAGAAAGTTATCTGTGATATAGGTTCACATAGACAAATTTCCTCATAGTACATATGCTTTAAATTTCTTCTCATTAATATTTATCAAATATAAAATGATGATCTTTTATGTTTTGTTTTCCTTACTTGTGTAAAATTAAATGGCATAAATCTGAAGGAAAAAAAAACCAAAGTGTCTATCTATGAGTTCCGGTAGTAAGAAATGGTTTCATAAATTTTGCATCCAAAACACGAGCAACAATACCAAAAAAAGAGATAAATGAGACCTCCTCAAAATGAAAATTTTCTGCTTCAAGGGAGTTTATCCAAAAAGGGAAAAGATAATCTATTCAATGGTAGAAAATATTTGCATACCACCTGTCTGTTAAGGGCTTAATATCCAGCATATATTAAGAAACTTAAGTCTCAAAAATAAGAAGACAAACAAGTCATTTTTAAAAAATGGGTAAGAGATTTGAATAGAAATTTTTCTAAAGAGGAAATTACAAATGGCTAAAAAGCACATTAAAGGTACTCAACATCACTAACTATTAGGGAAATGCAAATCAAAACTACAATAACATATCATCTTAATCTTTTGGACTGGCTGGTATTTTACCAAAAACCAGAAAACTACAAGTGGTGGAGAGGATGTGGGGAAATAGGGACACTCATCCATTGCTGGTGCAGTCACTGTGCAGGGGCATTGGGCATAATTAATATGTTCAATGGTCAAAATCTACTCAGAGCTTATGGGAATTAGATGAAAATCTCTATTCATTCTCTTTGCAAGTCAATCTGTGTGTAGATTCTAATTAAGCCTTTTACATTCAGGGCCTATTCTTTGGAAGTTACTATAATTCCATAATTTGGATTACAGCACAATTTATGAAGAGAATCAGAGTAATGTGTTGTTTGGATATTTTACTTCACTGAAAGAAATGGTATGGAGGTATGTAAATTTGCAAAAGTTATAAAAACTCTGGCATGTATGGAAGCCAAATAAAATATGAAGCCATACAATACACAGCAACAATATAGCATTGATTTTGACTGTTCTATTTCTCTTATTTTTCCAATCATGGAATATGATTTGACTGTGCTTTCTGTTTAACGCATCATGTGTATGTGTATATGTGTAAAATCTGTAACTATCTAGTTTCTATATCCATTCTTTTACTATTGGCATGTTATTTCATAAGTTTGATTTTGCTTAAGTACTATTTTCTTTTTTTATCCTGTGCTCATCTTTCTAAATTGCACTTATAAAGGTTATTGTAATTAATACACTTGTAGAAAATATATATTTTTTATTTAAATCATTGTTAATGGATCTAGATGGATTTTAAAACTAGAAACTAGGAAAATTGTATATGAATAAACTTTCTTAGGCTTCTAAAACAATTAAATCCAACCTTGTCAACTGAATGTACCCATTTAATAAAGATTTTTCATTTTTTATTTATTTTAAGTAGACGTAAAGTCAAACCTATAAGATAGTGGCAAAAATGATAGAAAACACATAGAAAGAACTCCAACATACCCCTCACCCAGAAACCCAGATGCATCAACTTTGAACATTTGTCATATTTGCTACATACATGCCAAGTATTTTGAAATTCCATTTTTAGCACTCATAAATGCAATGTATAGGGAATATAATCTATCCAAACACATAACATCAAGAGACTCTATATAATAAACATGCAGTAATCTAAAGTACATACACCCACTCATTCATTCATTCAGACAACAAATAAATTCTGTTTTAGTCTGTCAAAAGATGCTGGGAGCAATATACCAGAAACTGATTGGCTTTTACCATAGGACTTTATTAGATTAAAAACTACAGTTCTGAGGCCATGAAAGTGTCCAAATCAAGGCATTACTGGGAGAACATTTTCCCTAAATAGCAGCTGTGGATGATCAGGCACAAAGCAGCATCCAATGGCAGAGTCTGCTCATTTCTGTTCTCTCCTCCAGGGATTTTGCTTTCAGCTTCAAGCCAGAGTAGCTTCCTCTCAGCTTCTGGCTGTCAGTGCCTTCTCTCTCACCTTCTGAGTTCTTTCTGTCCCTGTGGCTTTCTTTCTGTGCCTTTCTCTTTTTATATCTCCATTGATAAAAGGACTACAGTAAGATGCTTATAACTCACCTGGGTCTGGCAATCTAAACAAAGGCCCTGCCCTGAAATAATCTAATCAAAATTTCACACTGACAATAAGTTTACATGCATAGGAATGACTATGACAAGGAAGGATTACTGGTTTAGGGTGTTGGATGCGGGGCATTCAGGACAGAGTGCACCTGGGGCAGTCTTCTAGAGAATGTGCAAATGATCATTTTGTCATAGTCTGTTATACCAATGGGTGGAGACCCACACAATGAGCAGGAGGTGGTTGGGTTCTCATCCTGGGTAGGCCCAATATGTTCTCAATCAGAGAGGTGGATGTCTCTGATAGTATGGACAATTTCTAATTGGGGAGGACAGACCAGTGTGTCAAGCCCTCAGTGCTGTTGCAAGTAACTATGAAACTTGTCCTTCAAGCAATGAAGCCTGGTGTTCGCCATGGGCCCTGAGGGAAGGGAAGGAAGGAATAAAATAGATGGAATAGGGAGTTATTTAGGGGGCAAAGAAAGTGTTCTTTATGATCTTGCAATGTTGGATACAGGACATATTAAATTTCATCAAAAGGCTGGAGGCAAGATGGCTTCAGTCTAGGAGGGCACTCGCTGACTAGCTCTCTGAAAGCAGATAGTAGACTGGGTCCTGCCCGCAGGTCTGTGCAGTGGGCACATGGAGCGAGAAGTTTGGGACATCTATCTGCAGGCAGATCAATGGCATAGACTGATCGGTAGAGATTCGTGAGTTTTAAGCCTGCCTGTGTTGGTTAACACAGATGGCTGAACCCCAACCCCAGGGAAAAAGGCTGGTTTGAGATGCGACTCCCACCCAGCAACCTGATGAGAGGAAACGTGCTATGAGAGTGGGAGGGTTCGGTTGAAGAGATGAGAGGGGTTTCCTTTCTGTGGATTTGTCAGCCTGGAACCCCTTGCAGCTTGGGAGAACAAAATAGCTGGATTGACTCAACACCAGGCAGAGGGGAGGGGCAAATCTGCTGAGGAAGTTGATTTACTTAGCTGCCGAGGGATACACACCAAACGCCGCCAACCCAGTGAGAGGGAGCATTCTCCAAGAGAGGGAGGGTTCCGACAGAAGGTAGAGAGGGGTTTCCCTCTGTGGATTTGTATGCCTGGACCCCCTCATAACTCTGGGAACAGATAAGCCAGCTTGAAGCAGCATCAGGCTGAGGGGAACGGCGAATCTACTGAGGAAGTCTGATTTACCCAGCAGCCCAGTGACCCTGAGGCTTGGCTCCAGAGGGGGCAGTGTCAGTCAATTTTATTGCTCTGCACTGCCAAGCATCAGAGCTTCAGCTACCGTGGGGAGGCCAGGAAGTGGGAAATGCTTAATTAATTTCCACGAGCCTAGTTAGGGTCCCCTCAGTGAAGGGGGAAGTATAGAAGGGGACTTCTTTTGGGTCCCGTATTTCACCAAAAAAAAAAAAAAGGCAGTCACTTTAAAAAATGAAAAATGAATTCTTCTTTTTAATTTAGGTTAATAGCTAAAATCTGCCTCAAAACCTGCAGATAGAACCCAGCAGGGAAATTGATTGAAAAACACAAGCATGCAGAGAGGTTCCACAAGGACCCTAGAAGGAACACTGTTCCTCCTTAGCTTTGTTTGACTGCTTGCTTCTGTGGCTGTTTGTTTTTTCCCTGTTTATTTGTTATCTCTTTCTTTTCTTTCCTCTTTCCTCCCCCCCCTTCTTTTTTCCTTCTTTTTTTTTTTTAATTAGGTGCTGCCAGCTGGTCTCTTCTTTGATGTGCTTCTTCTTCAGTGATTTCCCATTCTCTGTCTATATTGATTTTGCTTCCCAAGCCATGTTTTCCCATTCCTTCTTCTTTCTGCCTTCTGCTTTCTGTTGTAGTCCTTATACACCACATTTTTTCATTATCCCACAACTTCTATTCTATCTATTCTGTTTTCTTCTTTTTTTATTAATGTTAACATTTTACTTTCAGCCCTTTCCTCACTTTTTCTCTCCCTCCTCATCATTCTAGCCTTCTAAATCATTATATATATATATATATTTCTCTATTTGGTTTCCCGGTCCATTTTAGGTACTCCAATTTTTTTCCTATTACTCTACACTGCTTACATAAGTTAAATATTCATTTCACTAAGTCTTATTTGGCTTCTCTTCTAACTTTTATCAATAGAACTATTATCCTTCCTTTCTCACATCTTTTGATTCCTCTGGCCCTAATCTTTTGCCTTCAAGGTAACATAGAAAGAAGCAAGGAAATAAAATAAGAAAAAAAAATGTAAAAAAGAAAACTTAACATAGACACAGAACCACCAGCTAAATAAAACTCTGGAGCAGAGAGAGAAGCTTATCAGCTGAATAAACCCATCAAGATAAAATGATGACTAGAAGGCAACCAAAAATTACAAACCACACTGAGACAGGAAGACATGGGCCAGTCCAATGAACAAACTAAAAACCAGGAAGAGATGCTGAACATTGAACAACTAATCAAAAATTTCCAAACAAATATCATGGACCAAATTAATGAAGTGAAGGAAGAGATTAAGTATATAAAGAAGACACTGGGATAACATACTGAAGAAATTGTAAACATACACAAAAAGATAACAGATTTGATGGTGATCAATGGCACAATCCAAGAAATCAAAAATATGCTGCCTGGATTCACATAACAGCAGATTTGAACAGGCAGAAGAAAGAATTAGTGATGTGGAAGACAATACATCTGAAATCAAACACATCGTAGAACAGGTAGACAAAAAGATTTCAAAAATGCAGCAGGGACTCAGGGATTTCACCGCCAACACAAAATTCACAAACATATGCATTATGTGCATCCCAAACGGAGAAGAGAAGGGAAAGGGAACAGAAGGAGTGTTGAAGGAAATAATGGTGAAAATTTCCCAACCCTATTGAGAGAGATGGATGTGCAGATCCAGGAAGCACAGCGCACCCCAAACAGTATAAATCCCAACAGGCCAACTCCAAGACATATAGTTGTCAAAATGTCCAATGCTCAAGACAAAGAGAAAATACTCAAGGCAGAAAGAGAAAAGAGAACCATCACATACAAAGGAAGCACAATAAGATTAAGTTCTGATTTCTCACCTGAAACCATGGAGGCAAGAAGACAGTGGTATGACATAGTCAAAGTAATAAATGAAAAAAACTTTCGGCAACAAAACCTCTATCCAGCAAAGCTGGGATTCAAAAATGATGGAGAGTTCAAATATTCACAGATAAACAGAAATTAAGAGAGTATTTCAATAAGAAACTTTCACTTCAAGAAATACTAAAGGAAGTTCTACAAGTTGAAAGGAAAAAACAAGGGAGAGAGAGCTGGAGGAGAATTTAAAACAACTAAAAATACAAAGACAGAAACAAAACAACAAATGATATACATTAACCCAAAGAAAATATGGCTGAAATAAGAAATTCATTGTGAGTAATAACACTGAATGTTAATGGATTAAATTCACCACTCAAGAGACACAGATTGGCAGAATGGATAAGGAAATATGATCCATTTATATGTTGTCTACAAGAAACCCACCTTCGACCCAGGGATTCAAGGAAGCTGAAAGGGAATGGCTGGAAAACAATTTTACAAGCTAATAATAGCCAAAAAAGGGCAGGAGTAGCTATTCTAATATCAGACAAAATAGACTTTAAATGCAAAACTATTGTAAGAGACAAAGATGGACACTATATATTAATGAAAGGGGTAATCTCTCAAGAAGAGAGAACAATCATAAACATTTATGCACCTAGTCGGGGTGCTTCAAAATACATGAGGCAAACTCTGGAAAAACTAAGTGGAGAAATAAATGCCGCTACAATTATAGTGGGGGACTTTAATACACCATTATCATCATTAGACAGAACATCTAGACAGAGAATCAATAAAGAATCAAAGACTCTGAACAATACATTAAAGGGCATTGACTTAATAGACATAAACAGAACACTACACCCAAATACAGTAGGATTTACATTCTTCTCAAGTGTACACATCTCATACTCTAAGATAGACCACATGCTAGGCCACAGAACAACACTCAATGAATTCAGAAAGATTGAGATTATACAAAGTAATTTCTCTGACCACAATGTAATGAAATTGGAAATCACTAAGGGCCAGAGAAACAGGTTAGGCACAAAGATATGGAAGTTAAACAACACACTCTTAGACAAACAGTGGGTCAAGGAGGAAATCTAAAAAGAAATCAATAAAGTACCTTGAAACTAATGAAAATGACAACACAACATATTAAAACTTATGGGATGCAGTGAAAGTTGTTCTGAGAGGGAAGTTCATAGCCATAAATACATATATTAAAAAAGAAGAAAGAGCTAAATCTGAAAACCTAACTGCACACTTGGAGGAAATGGAAAAACAACAACAAGCGAAACCTAAAGCAAGTAGAAAGAAGGAAATAACAAAGATTCGAGCGGAACTAAATGAAATAGAGAACAAGAAAACACTAGAAAAAATAAGCAAAACCAAAAGCTGGTTCTTCAAGAAGATCAATAAAATTGACAAACCCTTAGCCAGACTAACAAAGAAAAAGAGAGAACAGATGCAAATACACAAAAATAGGAATGAGAAAGGGGATATCAGCACAGACCCCAAAGATATAAAGAGTATCATAAACGGATACTTTGAAAAATTATTTGCCAAAAAAATGATAATTTAGAGGAAACGGTCAAGTTTCTAGAAACTCACAAACAACTTACATTGATGAAAGAAGAAACTGATGTACTCAACAGTCCAATTAGAAGTAAAGAGATAGACTCAGTCATCAAAAACCTCCCAACTAAGGAGCGCCCAGAATCAGAGGGCTTCACAGCTGAATTCTACGAAAAATTCTGGAAATAGCTAACACCAATTCTGCTTAAGCTCTTCCAAAAAATAGAAGTAGAAGTAGTATATTACCTAACTCATACTACAATGCCAAAATTACCCTAATACCAAAACCAAACTAAGATACCACAAGAAAGGAGAATTACAGACCAATTTCTCTAATGAACCTAGATGATAAAATCCTCAACATAATACTTGCTAATTGCATTCAACAACATATCAAAAGGATTATACACCATGGCCAAGTGGGTTTCATCCCGGGTATGCAAGGATGGTTCAATATAAGAAAATCAATCAATGTAACACTCCACATAAACAGATTGTAAGAAAAAACTCACATGATCATCTCTATAGATGCAGAAAAAGCATTTGACAAAATACAGCACCCTTTCCTGATAAAAACACTGCAAAAGCTAAGAACAGAAGGAAACATTCTGAATATAATAAAGGGTATATATGAAAAACCCAAAGCTAACATCATCTTCAATGGTGAAATACTAAAAGCCTTCCCTTGGAGATCAGGAACAAGACAAGGATGCCCACTATCACCACTCCTATTTAACATTGTCTTAGAAGTACATGCTCAAGCACTGAGGCAAGAAAAGGATATAAAAGGCATCCAGATTGGAAAAGAAGAAGTAAAAATTTCATTGTTTGCAGACGACATGATCCTATACCCAGAAAGCTCTGAGAAATCTACAACAAAGCTTCTAGAACTTGTAAAGGATTTCACTAATGTCACAGGCTATAAGATCAATGCTCAAAAATCAGTAGCATTTCTGTACACCAATAATGAGCAATCTGAGGAGGAAATAAATAAAAATACCATTTACAATAGTAACCAAAAGTATCAAATACCTAGGAATAAATTTAACTAAAGATGTAAAGGACTTATATACAGAAAACTACACAACACTGTTAAAGGAAATCAAAGAAGACTTAAATAACTGGAAAAATATTCCCTGTTCATGGATAGGAAGACTAAACATCATCAAGATGTCTATCCTACCCAAACGAATCAGATGTCTATCCTACCCAAACGAATCTACAGATTTAATGCAATCCCAATAAAAATCAACATTGTATTTTTTAAGGAACTGGAAAAACTAATTACAAAATATATTTGGAAAAGTAAGAGGCCCCAAATTGCCAAAGACATGTTGAAAAACAAAAATGAAGTTGGAGCTATCACATTACCGGACTTTAAAACATATTACAAAGCTACAGTGTTCAAAACTGCATGGTATTGGCACAAGGATAGACCTACTGAAAAATGGAACCGAATTGAGAGTTCTGATATAGATCCTCGCATATACAGTCATCTGATATTCGACAAGGCCCCCAAGCCCACTCAGTTGGGAGAGAATGGGCTCTTTAACAAGTGGTGCTTGGAGAATTGGATATCCATATCCAAAAGAATGAAAGAAGAATACCATCTCACATCTTATACAAAAATCAACTCAAGATGGATCAAAGATCTAAATCAAAGAGCCCAAACCATAAATACCTTGGAAGATAATGTAGGGAAAAATCTACAGGACCTTGTAATAGGAAATGGTTTCATGAACTTCACACCCAAAGCACGAGTAGCAAGAGGAAAATTAAATAAATGGGATCTCCTCAAAATTAAAAACTTCTGCACCTCAAAGGACATTATTAAGAAAATAAAAAGGGCAGCCTACCGAATGGGAAAAAAATATTTGGCAACCATATATCTGATAGGAGCCTAATATCCTGCATGTATAAAGAAATCCTACAGCTCAAAAATAAAACGACAAACAATCCATTTAAAAAATGGGCTAGTGACCTGAAAAGACACTTCTCCAAGGAAGAAATACAAATGTTTAAAAAGCACATGAAAAAATGCTTGACATCGCTAGCTATTAGGGAAATGCAAAATCAAAACAACAATGAGATACTATCTTACAGCCATCAGAATGGCAGCTTTAAAAAAAACTGCAGAATATAAGTGTTGGAGAGGATGTGGAGGAATAGGAACCCTCATCCACTGCTGGTGGGATTGTGGAATGGTCCAGCCACCGTGGAGGACAGTTTGGTGGTTCCTCAGAAAAGTAACAGTAGATCTTCCATATGATCCAGCGATTCCACTGGTGGGTATATACCCAGAAGAATTGAAAGCAAAGACACGAACTGATATATGCACACCAATGTTCATAGTGGCATTGTTCACAATTGCCAAAAGTTGGAATCAGCCCCGGTGCCCATCAACAGATGAATGGATAAGCAAAATGTTCTACATACATACTATGGAATATTACTCAGCTGTAAGAAGGAATAAAGTGTTAACACATGGAATAACATGGATGAATCTTGAAGGCCTTATGTTGAGAGAAGCAAGCCAGGCATTGAAGGATGAACACTATATGACCTCACTGATTTCAAATGAGGAAAGTGAGCAGTCTCTGAGAACAACTGTCTGAAAGATAGGTTAACAAGGGAGAGAAAGAGAAGAGTAGGTTGTGAGCCGTCACTCATATGGACATAATCTATGGTAAAGTGATAGAGGATAGTTGCATATTGGAGGATTGGACAGGTGGGTAGTGATATTACTGGGCTTGGTGGTGCATGGTGGACAGGTGGGTAGATTCGGAAGGGCAGGTTAGAATACCCAGGACATATAACTCTGAATCTTGTCATCCAATGAGTCAAGACAGGGGAGTATCATATGCCCCAGGGGGATGGAGAGGTACGAACAGAAAAGATCAAATGGGGTATTTAGTGGTCATGGGAAATGTTTTTCATTACCTTACAGTAATGGACACAGGACATGGTAAATATCATCAAAAAGTATTAAACTGTACCATCTAAATTGTAAACTATACTGCAAACTATTGAGAATATTTGGTAGCTATGTTTCACTATCTGTATAATAGTTATAACAATGCTACCAAACACACACGCACACACACAAAGGGTTTTAATATGGGGTGAGGAAAGGGGAAGGAGGTTGGGTATATGAGAGTCTCTAGTATTCTGTGTGTGACTTTGCTGTGACCTAAAACTTCTTTGAAAATTAAATGAAAATTTGGGAGACACAGGTGTATGAGAGGGGGAAGGTGTCACGGTACAGACTGGACATCCTATAATACAGTGATAAAAGGAAAAAAAAAATTTTTTTTAATTTTTTTTTCCATTTTTAAAATGTCCCAATCCATTAATTATTTTATTTTTAGGTTTTTTTTCTGAGTTTCCATATATTTTATCACTTGCATTTACACTTATCATTATTATTTCATTTCCTATTAATTGTATTTGATTATTATATGGGCTTCATCTTCAAGGAAGTTTTAGATTACAGAAGTGTTACAATGGAGGCTGCAGAGGATCATTAGTGGGGGTGTGTCTGGGTTGGGGGATTCATGGGTGGAAGTTCATACAAATATACATGAAAGATACATAAAATTTTTCAAATGATCAAGGGATGTGGCATGGTCATGGTGGGTAGACAATCCCTCAATAAATGAGGGAATACTGAATTCCCAGCCTGCAGAGCTCTGCCACATTCACCGAGGGAGCAGCAACAGTCCCCTGGGTGCAGGGGCAGTGTCTGGCAAAAGAGGATGGCCCACTGATGGGTTCTTGTTATTGATGAGTAGCCTTATGTGTCTTTGCACTTGTAATTGAAACTTAGCCTACTGATACGGGGTGCCTAGGGGTTGCCACCTGAGAGCCTCCATGTTGCTCAAATGTGGCCTCTCTCTAAGCCAAACTCAGCATATGAATGCATTACTTTCCCCCAGCGTGGGACATGATTCCCAGGATAAGCCTCCTTGGTAATGAGTGATTAATACCAAGTGCCAACAGGCAATATGACTGTTCAAAGACTTGAATAAAAGGGTGAAAATGTAAAGACAAATGAGTTCATGTGGCTAAGAGACTTCAAAGAGAGTCGGGAGGTCATTCCAGAGGTAATGCTTATGCACACCTCAGTAGGATCTCATAGAACACCAAAGTGGATATCACCCCACACAGAGGGGCTCCTCTGGGCTCTGGAGACACCCAGGTCCTATATAAGGGGGGATAGCTCCAGATATTGATGCCTTATCAGTGGGCTCTACTTTGGAACCTGTGCTCCTGAGAGTGACAGTGTTGGACTCAAATAAGTCCTCCCTGCACATGGTCCATCAGTCCCTTCTATTCTAACATATATGTGATGCTAGAGTTTGTAGGTGTACTTCCAGTATTAGAGACTCCAACTGGAGTCTCTGGCCTGCCCATGTGCCAGCTGTGCCTGGAATCTCGGTGGGGCTGCAATTCCTACTCTACAGCTCAATGGACTCACCCAAGTCACCTGGTGAGTGATGCTGGACAACGGCCATCCCATGGAATGGAGAGAGCCTGCAGCTGCAGGCAGGATAATCCCATCCACCATTTCCATGGGATATAAGCCCCCTCTCACTTGGAGGTGGAGTGGACATCACCATCGCAGACTCTTCAGGATTGGGGGAAGAACTATGGATTAGAGTGGAGTCAATGGTATTATGTTGTAGACATATTGTGATTCAAGCAATGGAAGAAATTGTAACAGTGAGGTGGAGTCACTGGCCACTAGACGCTTTTGGGGCAGGGAAGGGAAAGCAGTTGTAATACAGAGGCTTTTTCAGGACTTGGGAATTATCCTGAGTGACATTACAATGACAGATATAGGCCATTTTACATCAGCATATACCAGGCAGAACTTTGTGGGAGAGAGTGTGATCTACTATGTGAACTATGGTCCATGCTTACTGGCAAAGCCCCATGATGTATATATCCATTGCAGGTAATGTGCCACAACTAATAAAAGATGTTTATGTGGGATGTTATGGGAGGTGTGGGAGGTGGGGAACATGGGAATCCATGTAATTTTTGTGTAACATTTATGTAATCTAAGCATCTTTTAAAATATATTTTTAAAAAAACATTTATGTAAGCAAATGCACATATATGCATATGTATTTATATATAATTTTACAAATAAAAAAATAAAATAAAATAAATATAAAGCAGATAAACCACATTGGAAAAAACAATTTCAGCCAAAAATTATGGAAGAGTGTGGTCTAAAATGTAAACCATAATGTAAACCATTAACCATGGCTAGTAGCTACATTTCAATTTTTGTAAATCAGCTTTAACAAATGTACCATCCACACATAAAAATGCTATTAATAAGGGAAGGGGGAAAGGGGGAAGATGTTGGGTATATGGGAGTCCCCTATATTATGTATGTGACTTTACTGTGACCTAAAACTTCTTTGAAGACATAACAAAAAAAAGTAAGTCACTGGAGAAAAAATGGAAGAAAATGTCACTGTACATACAGGACAGCAGATATTACAGTGATGAAGAGCAAAATGTCAAATTTTTAAAAATATATTTTTCATTGTTTTTAAATATCCCAATTTTTTATTTTAATTTATTTTTAGTTTTTCTAATTTATTATGCATTTTATTTCTTACATTTAAACTTGTCATTATTATTTCAGTTTCCTATTAACTGTATTTGCCAATATTCTTGGCTTCATTTTTGAAGAAGTTTTGGACCATGGAAGAGTTATAACTGTGGCAGAGGAGGATCATTGGTGTGGGGTGTCAGTGATGGAGGATATATGAGAGGAAGTTCACCTGGGCATACATATAAGATAAATAAATGTATTCATATGTTCATGGAGCATTGTCACAGTGGGTAGAGTCACACAATAATGAAAATAGTATTGACTCCCCATCCTGGGGAGCTCTGCCACATTCTCTAATGGAACAGCAACAAACGCCCAAGTACAGGGGCAATGACTAGTGAAGAAGGATGGCCCATTGATGGGCCCTTGACATTCATGATGATGATTATGAGCCTTTGCTCTTGAGATTGCAGCTTAATCTAGTGTTGTATGGTGCCTAAGAGTTCCCTCCTGAGAGAACTCCATGTTGCTCACATGTGGCCTCCTCTCTCTAAGACAAACTCAGCATATAAATGCATCACTTCCCCCCCCCTCCCCCCAGCATGTGTCATGACTACTGGCGATAAGCCTCCCTGGCACTGAGGGATTACTACCAAGCATGAACTAGCAATATAAGTGGAATAGATGAAGACAAATGAGTTTATATGGCTAAGAGACTTCAAAGTGAGTTGATAGGTCATCCCAGAGGTAACGCTTATGCACATCTCAGCAGTATCGCTTACACTGCCAAAGTAAACACTACCTCAAATAGTGGGGCTCCTGAGAGCTCTGGAGACACCCTGGTCCTACGGTCCTGGCAGACAGCTCTGGATTTTGGTCCCTTGCCAGTGGGCCCTACTTTGGAGTTTGTGCTCCTGAGTGTGACAAAGTTGGACTCAGTTGTAAGTTCTCTACACATGCCTCTTCTGTCCCATCTATTTGAACCTATATTTGGTGCTGGAGTTGGTAGGTGTATGTCCAAGGAACTTGAATCTTTGGGCTGTCTATGTACCAGCTGGGCCCTGAGCCTCAGCAGCACTGCAATACCTACTTTTCAGTTTATTGGATTCACCCAGGACAACTAACAAGGAGGTGAGGATGGACAACCACCATACCAAGAACCTGAGAGAGTCTACCAACTGCAAGCAAGAGAGTCCCATCCCTCTGTCATATGGGATTGAAGAACCCTCTCAATTAGAGGTGGAGTGGACATCATCATCCCAGAATCCTCAGGATTGGGGAATAAATATGGACTAGAGTGGACTTACTGGTATTCTGCTATAGACATTATGACTCTAGCAATGGAAGAAATTATATCATGGATGTGGAGATAGTGGACACAGGAGGTGCTGGAGGCAGGGAGAGGGAAAAAGAGGTATAATATGGGAGCACTTTTGGAACTTGGAATTGTCCTGAATGATATTGGAATGACAGATCCAGGCCATTATATATCCTGCCATAACCTACAGAATTGAGTGGGAGAGAGTGTAAACTACAACATAAACTATAATCCATCCTTAGCAGCAATACTCCAAAATGTGTTCATCAATTGTAGTGAATTTACCAAACTAATGAAAGCAGTTGTTAATGTGGAGAAAAGTAGGAAGTGTGGGAAGTGGGGCATATGGGTATCCCTTATGTTTTTTTTTGTAACATTTTATGTAATCTAAGTATATTTTAGAAAAAATAAATTTAAAAAAGTTCCCACCGACAATAGGTTTACATGCATAGGAATAGATTAGCTGTAAGTACATGACATTTAAGTTCCACAAAACTTTCAAACTGCCTCAGAAAAGTAGTTCAGGCACTGGTATAAAGAAAGATAAAATGTGACAGAATTCTTTGCTTTCAGGAACTTTACATTTCAATGTGGAGAACAGAAAAAAATGAATTAATACATTTTATGGTATAATAAAAAGTAATAACTGTCATGAAGGAAATTCAAACAGGAAATTAAGTAAGCAAACAGGAAATTTAAAATTTTAAATAAGCTTGTTAGAGAAGGGGAATATTGAAAGGAGACATTTGGACAAAGATGGGGAGAGATAAGGAAATGAGTGAAGTGGACATATGGGGATGAATTTTCTGGAAAAATGGAAAAGCAACTGAGGACATGCTGAAGAGGGGACATGCCCTGTTTAGCCAAAGGAGTAAATTGTCAAATAGTAGGAAGTGAGAAGAAGTAATAGGGCCAGAACTTGCTGTGTGAGAAATCATTGTGAGGATTTTGGCTTTAATCTAAGGTAATGGCACAATCAATGATTGTTTTTTTTTTAATATCCTTTTTTTCTTTTAAAGAAACTTAGATTACATAAGTGTTACATAAAAAATATAGTGATATCCCATATGCCCCACTCCCTAGCCCTCCCACATTTTCCCACATCAACAACATCCTTCATTAGTGTCATACATTTGACACAATTGATGAACACACCTTGAAGCATTGCCACTAAACGTAGATAATTGTTTACATTATAGTTGTCACTCTCACCTGCTCATTTCTGTAAGTTATTACAAGATATACAATGGCCTGTATCTGTCACTCAGGACAACTCCCAAGTCACAAAAATGATCCCAAATTACACCTATATTTCCCTGTCCTTCCCCTAAAAACCTCCAGTGGCCACTGACTCCACATCAATGTTAAGAGTTCTTTCCTTGCTAGGATCACAATAAGTCTATAGTAGAATAACAGCAAGTCTACTCTACTCCATCATTCATTCTCCAATCCTAAGGATTCTGGGATGGTGATGCCTACTCTGCCTCTAATTGAGAGGGACAGATGGATGGGACTGTGTTGCTAGCAGTTGCAGACTCTGTCTGTTCCTTGAGATGGTAATTGTCAATCATCATCTCCTTGTTAATTGTCCTGGGTGAGTCCAATGAACTGGAGAGTATATGTTGCAAATCTGTTGAGATTCAGGGCCCAGCTGATACATGGACAGCCCAAAGATTTAAGTCTCTTATAAATACATCTATCAACTCTGGTACTAACTATAGGTTCACATAGAATGGATAGAAAAGTCATGTGTAGGTAAACCAATACTGAGTCCTGCTCTGTCAAGCTGGGGAGCATAAATTCCAAAGTAGGGTGCACTGGCATGGCATCAAACTCTTGAGCTGTCTGGCCTGCTTATAGTGTCTGGATGTCTCCAGAGCCCTCATGAGCATCACTATTTGAGGGAATATTTACTTTGGCAGTCAATGAGTTCCTGCTGAGACGTGCATAAGCATAACCTCTGCAATGAGCTCCAAACTCATTTTGAAGTCTCTTAGCCATATAAACTCATTTGTCTTTACACTTTCCCCCACGTGGGATGTCAGAGATGGGGGAGTGCATGGAAGGGGGGTCACCTGGGACACACCTATAAAGCATATGAATGTCTGCAAGGGTTCATGAAACATTATCACATTTTGTGGGGATTCACACAATAACCAAAGAAATATTGAATTCCCATCCTGAGGAGCTCTGCCACATTCTCTAATTGGACAACAAGAATCCCCTGAGTACAGGGTCAGTGACTAGTGAAGGAAAATGGACAATTGATGGACCCTTGATAGTGATGACTCAACTTATGAAACTTTACTTTTCCCATTGTTATTCCCATATCTTGCAGCTCATGGCTCCCTAAGGCTTTTTCCATGTTTTTGGCATGTTTTAATATCAACAGAAGCATTTAGTGAGCTCTAAACAAAGATATAAGGGGAAACAGCCTTCCAGGATTAGGCACTTCCTAACCTGCTTCTGAGCAGGTTAGGGCCACATTCGCAGACTGTTTACAACTGGGCGTCATGTTCTCTCATACTTTCAATGTTGTCCATTTTCTTTCTTTCATTTTGAGAAGTAAATCATTATCCATAACATTTTGAAAACAGGGAAATTAAAGTATCTAGATTTCACCCAATAACATTACAAGGATGCCCATTTACTCTCTGTCATAAAAATTATATAGAATTTGAAAAATACTGTTTCTGTTTTGATCAATTACCATAACACTTGAGACTGCCCAGTTATATTGTGATCCATGGGGTAATTTAATAGTGCTATAACAGTTTTTTTTTCTTGAAATATTGTGAAGGATTTTACAAAAAATGTTTGTGTATATTCCCACCCACCCCCCTTATTTTGGGTTATTACTTAGAATGAAATCCAGAACATATATTAATGATTCTAAGAGACAAGACAGGCTTTATAAACCTCACCCCATATTGCCAAACTCTGATTTATAAAAGACTATTCATGTTTACCCTTCAATTAATTTTCACTGCATTTCTATTAGGAATGCATATTACAACTTAATTTCAAGTATGAGCATATAAAATATTAACCGCTTGATGTAAACAATGTGTTTCTTTAATTTCCTCTGTGACTGGACATAACCCCAAGTTTATATTGCATATATTTACATTTAATAAATCATAATTATGAAAACCATTTAGATAATTTATTCAAGAGACTTGGGTTTTGATCCATTCTCAAGCATGAAGATAGATGGGTACCCTCAATTGTAACATTTCAATCAACTGTTCATCAATTTCCACTTTAAAAAGTGACACTTTGGTGTAGTTGAAAACACTAGTGACTACCATTTATAGATAAATTTCTAAAAGCCAGTAATTCATTATGCACTATATGTATAATATCTTATTCATTCTTAGAACAACTATGTAGGACAATAGCTTAAACCATTATAAAAGTACTAAAATGAGAATCATAAAGAGTAAGATGTCTAACACAAACCCATGCACTTGGACCTCACTGCTCAAATTATGGATATATTGGACTTTCCAGATAGATTTATTTGTGTAATTTAAATTACATAGGACAGTACTTCTTTTTCATTCATGTAAATCAGTGCTTCTACAGTTATCCTATATATTTTTCATTTATTCATAGAATCCATTAAAAAATTTCTTGTGCAAAGAAAAACTATTTCTTTTACTGCAATGAATATATATTCTGCAGTAAAACAGAGCATGGGACATCATACACTGTGAGTAACTATGGCAAACATTTTTTTCTTTTTTGAATTAATTTCTCTATTACATGAAAGAGAATCATATGGTCTGTCCTATAAGTTTCAGAGGCCATTATTCATTTTATATTGTTTGTTTTATTCACTGCATCTGGCCGCCTTATTATAACTGATCTACTAATTAGAACAACAGCAATAAAAACAAAAAACTAAAACAACCATGGAAAATTTACTTTCAAAACCCAGATTCTGGACACATGATGCCTAGTTTTAGACCTAATCTAACTCTCATGTCCTATATCTGCAATTTTGCTATAACAATAGATTCTACCTCATTTAGTTTTGTGACATTAGATGAAACAGTGCATATTAAGAGGTTAGCATAGTACTTGGGACAATGATTGGTGCAATTATTGAAATCCTTGTTATGGTAAAATTGCCACTTACACAGCATGTTGATATAGAATTAGAGTCTTTTCAACTTTAAAATTCTACTAGGAAATTTTAGAATAGGACCAAATAACGGCTAGACCAAAATATTGGTCAGCAGGTATAAAAGAGTAGACGGTTGGGAAGAGAGCAGCTTTGCTGATTCTGAGAATACTGCATGGAAACAGAGATCGAAATGAGACATTGGGTTCTCTGTAATCAGATATCTTCTACAACTAGAAAATAAAATAGAGTGTGATTTTTATCCTGTTTGCAACTTGAAGAACAACATTATGGAAAGTAGAAATTCAGGTTACTGCCACATCCATCTTATACTTGGATCCTGATGAATTACTCAAAATTGAATTCACTTGAGTGCAAATGCGTCTTTTTATATGAAGTATCACATAATGAGATTTCAACATTTACCCAGCTTCATTGAAATTTTTGAGATTCAAAGAAATTATTGCATAGATGAAAACTTCCATGATGTAAATTCATACTCTTATATTAAATAATGACATAACAAATTTCAAAATTAATGATCAAATAATTTAATAGACTTAGAATAATTATGTTTATTATAATTAAATTTATGATGATTTTGACTCTATGTGAAAAGAAATTTGTAGAAGGTGGACAGAGTACAGAGAGAACAATTCAAACATACATAGAAAACACTGTCACTAAAACTGAAAAAAGAAGACTGATATGTGAATAACGTTTTTTCTTGTGTTTCAAAAATAATTAGCACTATATCATGTGGACTAAAATAAATATTAATTTTACTTCCTAAATATTTATGTGGGAAACAACCATTCATATTATAATTAATAATATTAATAATTAATAATCATAATAATAATGACTAACCTTTGTGGAGTTATCTTATTGTTTCATGAATTCCAGTATTCACTCAAATGCATTTTATCTTGTAATCATCAACAATCTTACGAATAATATATATTATTTCATCAAATTTTGCACATAACAAGGTAAGATTTAAACATATTGTCCAGGGGACTGGGTGTAGCTCATTGGTTGAGTGCCTACTTCCGTGTACCAGATCCTAAGTTTAATCTCCAGTACCTACTAAAGAAATAAAAATAAACATACTATGCAAATTTATCCAACTACTAAAAATGGTTAGCTATTCAAACTCAAGAAGCTAGTACATTAAGTATGTACTTTTACACTGATAAACTTTTAAAAATGAATTCTATTGCATTAAGGATTGGGAAGACAAATGCAGGTAAGAGTTCTCAAATTTTTAAACTGCAGTTTTAGATGAGTCACATATCTTTCTCTGGACATTGAATTTCCTGCTGGTTAAGTGTGAATGTTTGGATATTTAATCTGATATCTGATATGGATATATAAAATAGGGCAGCTTTTCAGTGAAAGAAATGTGTAATATTAACACAATTATTATTTTAAAATATATTATTTTTAAAGTAACTTCTTCCTTAATTGTATATCCACAGAGGTCTTTCAAAATCATTTTTTGATATCAAATCATTTGATAAATATTTTGGGAAGCTGCCCTTAAGCACAGCACATTAGCTGGTGGCTTGCAATTCACCCAAGTATGGAGCAGAAAGTGAGTCCCAATTTCCAAATGAAGCCAATACTTGAGGAAAATAGTATGTATGTAAAAAAAAATAGTTTGTGGAATTCCTGAGCCTAAAAATATGGAGACTGATTTGAGAAAGGACGGGATGTCCTGCTACAAATCTCAAAAATAATTGCTAAGAAAATTTGAACAGGACTAGAATTTTTCTAACCATCTTCCCCT
The DNA here is from genome assembly GCA_029593785.1 of Cabassous unicinctus. Taxonomy (NCBI): domain Eukaryota; kingdom Metazoa; phylum Chordata; class Mammalia; order Cingulata; family Chlamyphoridae; genus Cabassous; species Cabassous unicinctus. The sequence continues at coordinate 55,868 of JAQZBX010000962.1, read as the reverse complement.
AGTCTTGACATTATTTAAGCAAAATGCAATTCATATTCCTATTTTCAGTGTGCATTGAGGTGGGACTCACATAACTGTTATAAATTTTACATTCCATGGAATGAAGTCCAGCGGTAGCCATAAAGACACAGTCCTATGTATCCACTCAATGCAGTAAAGAAAGCCTGGAATGCCTGATGTGATGTAAAGCAGAAATAGACAAGTTTAGGGAATACAAGTGATTCCTTTTGCATATGGAATAAGGAAAATTGATTCAAAAAGTAATAGAAAACCCCTATTGACAAGTGACCAATAGGAAAGTGAATGGAGTATTCAAATTTTCTCTACAGGCTCAGATTATTTTACAGCTGTTTTATTTCCCTCCCAGACAAGACTCATTAGTATTTTATTGATTTTCATATTAGTTTTTCTTTTCAAGTTAATTTTTTTTATTTTTAAAGAAGCTTTAGATTACAAAAATGGAACATCAAAAATATAGGGGATTCCCATATACTTCACTCCTCCTTCTCCCACACTTTCCCCCATTAACAACATCTTTCATTAGTGGTACATTTGTTACAATTGATGAGCACATATTGAAGCATTGCTACTAATGATGGAGTATAATTTATATTATAGTTTATACTTCGCACTGTATAATTTCATAGATTTTGACAAAATGTGTCATGGCCTGTATCTGTCAATACAATGTCATGCAGGACAATGACCCCGAAGTACCCCTTGTTACACCTCTTCTTCCTTCTCCCTACCCTCAGAACCTCTGGTGGCCACTGCATTTATATCAGTGATAAAAGTTCTTCTATTGCTTGAATAATCATAACAAAGTGCATTGTGTGACATTAATATATTCAAAATCCATACATGTAAAAATTATACAAGTGACGCCAAAATTACGATGATTACAGATTCAGAACTTTATATGTCATAACAAGTTTAATCCAAATCATGTTCACTTAGTTTAACATGAGTAAATATCTTAATGTAACACTAATATTAACTGAATAATAACCTATAAGTATCTCAAATACATGTAATATAAAATATGAAACTCTATTACAAAATAATGTAACAGAAATTATATATATATAAAATGGGCTGAGGAAGATATTGTGGTATATATAAATATCAAGATATAACAATGTATATGAATAACAGAATACAAATAATTATTTAACTCAATAAGGAAAATTAAAACAATCTAATGGAAAATATGTAAAGGAGATAGTCACAGAGTGATTGTAATAGAAATCCAAAAAGTCAAGAATTTATGCCTCAATATCATTAAGAGACATGCAACTGAAAACCAATTGCTTTCCACTCTTATATGATTGGAAATAATTATTTTAACTAATGATACTTACCAATATGATGTTTGGAAGACTCAAAATACAAATTGACAGTTAATTGGAATATAATAGTTGGGGCTGAAGTTATCTTAATGCTGAAAACTTATACTTTTCAAATATTTACTAGGGAAACTATTATCTCATGCACAAAGGCAGGGATTATTTAAAGGAGGTTAGAAATAAACAAAATATTAATAAATAGAATATTCTATATTGATACAATATAATAATTTGCAGTAGTTATTAATTTATTAACATGGATATGTATTAAATACTGTTATGTAAACAAATAATGAGAAAGTGTTATGATCATTATTATATTTTATTTCAATTTTGGCAAAGAGAAAATCTTGGAACTTGCATATATTTTATTGACATGAAGGACATTGGTGATATATACTAATCATCAAAAAATGGTAGTATTTTTTAAAGGTATGATACCCATTTACACATTTGTTTCTTTTCATTTAAGTAACAAAGATATTTAAAAAACAAAAAAGATTTGCTATATGATAGCTTACAGATAAAGCCAAAACATAATCCTCTAGGTAATCACCAAGCCATCACTCTCTTTGACAATTTGAATTTTTGTGCGAAAGACACAGTTCCTATAAGTATATCATGAGAAGCCATTTGCACATTCATATACCGTTATACTATCAAAATATTAAGAGGTAGAGAAATGGAATTTAGAGGGATTAGTGAAAAGAGAAGCTCTCTGCAAGGTAATGTGATGCCTCATAGTTTATTTGAAGAAAGTGCTGGACCCCAGGCTAAATTCATAAAAACAAATTTATTTTTGCAAGTCACAATTAAATGATTATTTTTGCTTTCAACTATTAAGGAAGCTTATTTCTTGATATTAAAATTTTAGTTCATCATGATATTGAAGGAAAAGAAGGAAATCTTATTGGACTAAAGTAATAAAATAAAGGAGAAATATGAAGTCAAAATAATGAGACATTTCACTTCACATATTGAAATGCATGAATCTGAAGCAATTTCAATAGAGAAATACCCAAGTTGTAGTAGACTGGGGTTGCATGTATAATAGGACTTAATATTACATATGGCATACTGAAAAAATTATTCTAAAATTAATAGACTTCCCACACCCCCGAGATGGCTCCCTCATCTGTTTTCTCATTGTTTTTACTTACTGTTTGTTTTTTTCTTAGGAGACACCCAGTAGCCAAACCCGGGACCTTCCATGTGGGACGGGCGTGCTCAAATGCTTGAGCCATATCTGTTCCCCATTAATAGACTTTTAATTTGTACTACTATAGGTAAATATTATCCAATTAAGCTTGAATACAAAATAATGTGCAATAACAGCAGAAATGGTCAGCAGGATGCTAAGGCAAACATCTTCTTGGGAAATGAAAGATTAAAGACATAATCTTCCAAATCTTAGATTTCCCATGACATTTGATCCAGTTTTTTTAAGGAAATGCTCAAGCTTCCTTTAAAATGGGTCTCAATTCTTAATCATTGGTATGTTTTCCAGGCATTAGTAAAGCTATGGAGAATGCAAATGACACAATAGGGATGAAATTCATTCTTCTAGGGTTCTTCAACCACACAAGAACTCATCTGTTCCTCTTCTCCATGATGCTCTTGATCTTCATCACCTCCCTAATGGGTAATGCCCTTATGATTGTTCTCATCCATGTAGACTCTACACTCCACACGCCCATGTATTTCTTGCTTAGCTGGCTTTCCCTTATGGACATAATGCTGGTCTACACAATCGTCCCCAAAAAGTCATCCAACTACTTGATAGGCACTAGATACATCTCTCCCCCTGGCTGTGGAGCACAGATCTTCCTGTTTCTCACTCTGGGAGGTGGCGAGTGCTTCCTCTTAGCAGCAATGTCCTATGACCACTATGTGGCCATCTGCCACCCACTGCGCTAGTTCATTCTAATGAATCATAGGCTATGCTTGCTCATGACAGCAGGTTCTGGGCTTTGGGGAGCGGTTGATGGGCTTTTGCAGGCTGGTGCCACTTTGAGCTTCCCTTATTGCCACTTCTTGGAAATCAATCACTTCTTTTGTGAGGCACCGTCACTTGTGCTCCTTGCCTTTGCTGACAGCACAATTTTTGAGTTTTTCATGTATGTCTGCTGCATCCTGATATTCTTGATCCCTCTGTCTCTCATTCTGATATCCTATGGTCTCATCCTGTCTGCTGTGCTGTGTATGCAGTCTCCTACGGCCAGGAAGAAAGCCTTTACCAACTGCTCTTCTCACTTAGCTGTTGTCAGACTATTCAACGGCACCCTCATGTTCATCTACATGAGACCCAAATCTTATCATTCTTTTAACTATGACAAGGTGGTCTCAGCTTTTTACAGCATTCTCACACCTGTGTTGAACCCCCTTATATACAGTGTGAGGAATAAAGAAGTCAATGGGGCCTTTAGGAAGTGGCTGGAGAAACATTTAATGTGCAATATTGAGCAATAAACTGTCAAAATGGTGGCAACCAAATTTGATTCAGGTTACATTCCCAAAATGTTATTTTATTTTTCCTATTTATATTAGTCAATTGTATTTTATCAAATTCTGTTGTTCTCACTTTGCCAATATGCTTGCATTGTCTTCCTATAAGTTTTCATTTTATATTTTTTAAATAAATTAGAAATTATATTTGTCGTGTCATACCTTTTGGTAGTATTTTTGCCAATATGCTTGCATTGTCTTCCTATAAGTTTTCATTTTTTATTTGGTAAATAAATTAGAAATTTTATTTGTCATGTCATACCTTGTGGTAGTATTTTTTATATGAACTTAAGACCTTAGCAATAAGAATTAATGATTGAGATACTAGCACACAATAGCTTAGACAGCAACCATATAATTTGTATTGTTTGATATATGATGACTAATATTAATGATGATGGGATAGATTATTCAATAATTACATAATAAATCTGAAAACTTAATGTAGATCTTTACTTAAAATAATTAATATATAATTTGAACAAAAAAGTAACCCATGTGAACATTGTATGTAAAATATATAATGAAAAAACAGGAAATATTTTTCAAAATGTTTGTTGGGAAAGCTTTCTGAGTCTATGTGAAATTTTAAAAATTTCTTAAGTAAAAACTAAGCAGATTTGACTATATATATTTTAATTATTATGCAACTATGCATATCACATATGAAAGGAACAAAATAACACAAATTAAAAAAGAATTTACACATGATGAAATTAACCACCTAGTTAACATAGGATAGGTTTACTGATAGTTATAATTCAGAGTAAACACTACCAAGTAACTTTTTCAAATGTTATTGACTTGCCCTTAATTTTTATACAGATGAAAACAAATAAAACTGATTACAAAGAAAGCCTTACAGCAGCAAGTATCAGATCTGTTGTTCTTAAGGATGAGATATCCTCTGAAAACTCTTGTAATCAGTGATATAAAAACTATGTGACTTTGTTTTATTTTATTTATAATTCATAACAGAAAGACCTACATATTTTGTTCCCTAGGAAATCTGGGTTTAGAAATAAAGAAAATGCAATTAAAATAATGTCTTGCCAAAAATACTTGGTATCTGAATTTTAACAATGTGTGAAATACCACATCTCTTTCATTCAAATGATCATATTAACTCAAAATACCATATCTGCTCTGCAAGGATTAGAAGAAAACAAACAGACATGCCACTCCACAGTTTAAACAAATAAAGGATTTTACTCCCAATATGATATCAGAGAGTGACATTTTCCATCTTTTAAGTTGTAATGCTAGAATAGAACTTGACATCAGACCAACTTTCTCTTCACTAAATTAAATGAATTAAATTGGAGTAAAACTAGAGAAAATATATATGAATGCATGACATCACAAAACATGAGTTTCAATCACAGTTCAATCTAAATGCATTCAACATAGGAAGTAACCACACAGTCCAGTCCCAGTCATCGGTGATTATATGCCTGAGCCATCCATAATTTGAAAAATGTTTATGTAAATATATTTGAGTGATAAATATATAATTATTTATGAAAAAATTATGGGCATAGATTACTTCATGAAATCACAAACTCCAAACTACAACATAGTAAAAACATGCTTATTTATATCAGATATACATTTCATGCAGCTTAGTTGCAAAGAATGTCTACCCTTGCTTATTTAGAGTCCCTACATATCACTGAAGGGTTGTATCAGGTAGTTTTAAGAGTTAATTGAAATAATAATTCCTATTATTTAAAGAGCATTATAACAAAGATATCTGTAAGAGATTTTATTTTCCAAAGATTACTGCACAATAGCACCAGCGCATAATCTCCACTAAAACCTTGCCACTCCTTATTGATATTGGGAGTCCATGTCACTTCCCACTGAACTCGGGTAGATGGGCCTTTTTGACATCTTTGTCCATTGTAGTAGAAAAGTGTTCTTATGTGATTTCCAAGACTAGTTCATAAAATTCCATGCATTTCCTCTTTGTTTTAATGACTGAATTACTCCAGAACCAAGCCACCATGCTATGAGTAAGACCAGCCAGTTTCTGGAGAGGACTACATAGTGAGAAACTAAGGTCCCCAGATAACAGCTCACAACTGGCATCTAGCACCAGTTTTCTGCCTTGTTTGTGAGCCATCTTGAAGATGGATCTACCAACCCCCAGGTGAACTACCCCAGTGAATACCCTGAAATACAGAAGTGAGCTGCAGATATTAAGCCCTGTCCAAAATGATGATTCTTGAACAAAATAAATGATTATTGTTGTTTTAAGTCACTAAGTATTAGAGTGGTTTGTTGTACATGAATAGTAGCTAGAGCATATTTAGGTTTCTGCAATAGGTGTAGAGTCATAATTAATACCAATAACATGTGATATTTACATTAGGACCAGGTGCCTGGCAGAATGTATAAGGGTCTGTTTAGACTGTTAGCAGACACAACCAAAAGGAAATGAGGATACTGTTAGTAAAGAAGCCAATGACCTATCTAAGTAGATTTCCAGACAGAATACTGAAAATGCCACCTGGTTTTTCATTTCATGGCCTATGTTTAAAGATGAGAGGAAAGATTATATGTGTGTGTATGTGTGTGTGTGTGAAGGAGCCAGGAGTTCCTGGGTACAAAAATAAAGCTGTTTCTCCCTACAAAACAGTCTCACTTTGAGAAAGGATTATATCAAGTACTAGATGAGGAAGCAAAATCCTGTGTTAAGGCCTCTCAACAATTTTAGATAGATCCTTATAAAATCTTACAAGAGTAAAAGACCCTCCTTAAATCTAGAAGGAAGACTTTGCAGATTCTTACAAAAGATTGAGGTCAAAAGAATGGTTAAGGTATTATAGTAGAGCAGCTTTGCATGTAGCCAATAGTAAGGAAGGATTTATCTCAGCGAAGTTCTTAATTCTGACTTTTGTCTAATGATGTGAACTCACATAAGCTTCCAAGAACACCCATAATGCTTGAATCATCAGATTGGATTAAGGCATAAACAGATTGGGATGTCTACTCAGCTGGAAATAGAGTTTATCTACGAGTTAGCAAGAGTGACTAAGAAGGTAGAAGCAATGGTCATAGAGAACAAGTCCAAGAGGGTATTATTGTGTCTTAACCAAGGAAATGGAAAAAACTACCAAGCAGGATTTTAGAATTGCTAAGGATCACTGACTGATTGCCTCCAATGTTCCGTCTCCTGAATGAAGATGTCTTCACAGTACACTTATTAGACAGTAACATAACCACAATGTTTTGACAAAGTATAAGCAGCCCATGGGAAGAAATGGAGACTCCTAGTACTTACTGCAAGGTGAGCTACCAGCTGACAGCCTAGATTCACTTCTTAGCCATTTGAGTCACCCAACTTGAAAGTGGATCCTTGAACTCAAAATGAAGAACCATAAGCAAAGTAAGTAATTGTTTTAAAAATATACATTTTGATGTGTATTCTTCCCCTGGGCCCAGGCTCCATTTGCATATGGGTGGTTTTTTTTTAATATACGTTTTTATTTTTTTTAAATATACTTAGATTACATAAATGTTACATAAAAATACAGTGGATCCCCATATGCATTGTGATTCTAGCATATGGGTGTTATTGATATAGTACCTTCTTGCGTTTGCTAAAAAATATTAAAATATTATCATTACCTACTGTCTATAAGTCACATTAGTTGTATTTTTCGTATGTATCACCATATTTTTAACACCTTGAAATAGAGGAAATTCTTGGGTTTATATTATTAATCATAATTCACATCCACCACCTAAATCACTGTTATATGGTCTCTAGATTATCCTCTAGCTTTCTTTCAATTAGCATTAACCTCCCTAGACTACATCTTTCATCCACAATTGCATTTATAAATCAGGAGGGTTAGTTATACTCATTATAATGTGCTACAATCAACACTATACATTTCCACATATTTATACAATATACCTTTTTTTATATTACATACCTAATTTTTTATAATATATTTTTTTATTTTTTAAAAAAACTTGCAGATTACTTAAAAGTAACATTAAAAAAATGGGGGATTCCTATATGCCCTGCTTCCTACCCCTTGCACATTTTCTCACATTAACAACATCATTCATTAGTGTGGTACATTTGTTACAATTGATGAACACATTTTGGAGTGTGGATTATACTTTAAATGTAGTTACATTCTATCCCACAGAATTTTGTAATTTATGACAAGATATATAATGGCCTGTATCTATCATTGCAATGTCATTCAGGACAAATTCCAAGTCGTAAAAATGCCCCCATATTACACATGATTTTTCCTCTCTCTCCCCTCAGAACCTCCACTGGCTACTGTCTCCACATCAACCATGACAGTTCTTTTATTGCAAGACTCAAAGAAGTCTACAGTAGAATACCAGTAAGTCTACTTGGGTCCATCATTCATTCTCCAATCTTGAGGATTCTGGGATGGTGATGCCCACTTTGACTCTAATTGGAAAGCGGTTTACATCCCATGGGGCAGATAGATGGGAAAATCTTGCTAGGCAGTTGCAGACTTTCTCTGTTCCTTGTGATGGTCATTGTCCATCATCATCTCCTTGTTAGTTGTCCTGGGTAAGTGCAATGAACTGGAGAGTAGGTGTTGCAATGCTTTTGAGATTCAGGGACCAACCAGCACATAGAAAGCCCAAAGATTTAAGTCTTGTGGACATATACCTATCCACTCCAGTACTAACTATAGGTTCAAATAGAAAGGGCAGAAAAGTCATGTGTACGGAATCCACAAATGAGTCCAACTCTGTCACACTGGTGAGCATAAATTCCAAAGGAAGGCCCACTGGCAGGGTGCCAACTCCTGAGCTGTCTGCCCTGCCTATAGTGTCTGGGTGTCTCCAGAGCTTTCAGTAGCCTTGCTATTTGAGGCAATATTTACTTTGCTAGTCAATGAGATCCTGATGAAACATGCATAAGTGTAACCTCTGGAATGACCTCCCAACTCACTTTGAAGTCTCTTAACCATATAAACTCATTTGTCTTTACCCTTTCTCCTTTTGGTCAAGTTCTTTTTCCAGTTGCATTGCTGGTTGGTGCTTGGTAGTAATCCCTCAGTGCCAGTGAGGCTCATCTCCAGGAGTCATGGCCCATGCTGGAGGGAAGAGAATGTATTTATAATCTGTGTTTGGCATAGAGAGAGGCCATATTTGGTCAACAAGGAAGCTCTCAGGAGGGAACACAATTTCAAAAGTAAAGTTTCATAAGTACACTCATCACTATTAAGGGCCCATCAATGGTCCATTTTCCTACACTAGTTATTGCCCCTGTACTTGGGGAACTCTTGCTGTCCCATTAGAGAAAGTGGAAGAGCTCCCCAGGATGTGAATTTGATATTCTTTTGGTTATTGTTTGAATCTCCACCCACTGTTACAATGCCCCATGAACACTTGAACACATTCATAGGACTTATACATATGCCCAGGTGAAACTCTTCCCATGCATCCCCTAGCTCTGATACCCCACACCAATGATCCTCCCTTGCTGTAGTTGTAACCCTTTTGTGATCCAAAATTTCTTCATAATTGAAGCCAAAAAAATAACCAAATACAATTAATAGAAAATGATATAATGATAGTTTTACAAATAATAAATGAAATACAGTTTTTTAAAAAGTGTTTGAAATATTAAAAAATAATAAAAAGATAAAATTTTTAAAAATTGACATTATATCTTTCATCACTGTAAGATCGGTTGTCTTGTATGTACAGTGTCTTTTTTTTTTCATTTTGTATTCAAAGAAGATTTAGGTTACAAAAAAATCATGTAGAGAATATAGATGATTCACAAATACCCAACGTCCTCTCCCTTTTCCCCTTTCCCCTATTAATGACATTTTATATGTGAACAGTACATTTGTTACAATTGATGTAAAAACATTGAAAAATTGCTACTAACTACAGTCAGTGATTTACATTATGGTTTACATTTTGGATAATTTACTTTAATAGATTTTGATGAAATTTAGCATGTTTTGTCTTGATCATTGGAAGATTATATAGAACAATTCCATCACCCCAAAAAATGTCCCCTGTTCCATCTATTCTATTCTTCCTTCCCCCTCGCCTTGGCACCCATGGTAACCACCAAAATTAACTCATTGAAGGATATGATTCTTAGTTACTTACAAAGACATTGAGGGCTTGACATACTGACCTGTTCTCCCCCTTTAGGCACTGCCTATGCTCTTGAGAGACTCCTGCCTCTCTATTTGTTATGACAGCAGGACTCCCCAGGATGGGAGTCCAACACATTCCTACTAACTATGTGGGTTTCCACCCACTGATACAACACACTATGACAAAATGAACACAACACCCTGTCTAGAATCCTGCCCCAGGTGCACACTGTCCCAGCATGCCGCCACATCAAATACTTTAAACCAGTAACCCTCCACTGCCATATTTGCCAGAAGAACATTCCCAACATTGTAGTTTTAACTGCAAACCCACAAATCCCCATAGATCACCTGCTCCTTTCCACCAAACCACCTCCTAGTTCCTTGGACAGTCTAACCCAACCTTCCCACTTCACCCCCCTCACAGACCAGCACCACCCTGCCCAAAAGCATCACTGCACCACTGTTATGCCCATACACTGCACAACTACACCATTCCACCTTATCATAGATTTTGAACATATAGGCACTGACTCAACATTCTCCCTTTCTGTCTCCTGTATAGCTAATTTCCAAAGTCTAGCTCTGTGAGTCTGCTCAATTTGCTTAATTCATATCATTGAGATCACGTATAATTTGGCCTTCAGTGACTGGCTTGTTTCACTCAAAATAAGGTCTTGAAGTTTCATCCATGTTATACTGTGTGTTAATACTGCTTTCCTTCTTACAGCTGAGTAATATTCCATTGTATGTATGTACCACAATTTGTTTATCCATTCATCTGTTGATGGAAATTTGGGTTGTTTCCAACTTTTAACAATAGTGAATAATGCGGATTTGAACATTGGTGTACATATATCTGTTCATATCCCTGCTTTAATTCTTCTGGGTATATACCCAGATGTGAGACTGCTGGATCATATGGCAGTTCTCTAGTTATCTTCTTGAAGAATCACCAAACTGTCTTTCACAATGGCTGCACCATTCTACATTCCCACCAGCAATGGATAAGTGTGCTCTTTTCTCCACATCTGTAAACACTTGTAATCCTCTGGGTTTTTTTTTTTTAATAGCCACCAATCTAATGGATCTAAAATGATATCTCAATGTAGATTTGATTTGCATTTCCCTGATAGCTAGTGATGTTGAGAATCTTTTCATGTGTTTTTTTAGCCACTTGTATTTCTTCTTTGGAGAAGTGTGTTTTCAAATCACTTGCTCAGTTTTTAAATGGGTTGTTTCTCTTTTTATTTCCGAGGTGTAGGATTTCTTAACATATGCTAGATATTAGGCACCTATCAGATATATGGTTACCAAACATTTTCTCCCATTGTGTAGGTGGCTTTTTCACTTTCTTGACAAAGTCTTCTGAGGTGCAAACATTTTTTTTTTTTTTTGAGCAGGTCCCATTTATTAATTTTGTTTTATTGCTCATGTTTTGGGTATATAGTTCATGAAACCATTTCCTAATAAATTATCCTGTAGATGCTTCTCTAAATATTCTTCCAAGATCTTTATGGTCTTGCCTCTTATATTTAGATATTTGATCCATTTTGAAGTAATTTTTGATTAAAATGATAGATGGTGTTCCTCTTTCACTCTTTTGGATATGGACAACCAGTTCTTCAAGCACCTTTTTTAAAAGAGGCTATTCTTTCCTAGTTGAGTTGGCTTGGTGGCCATGTCAAATATCAGTTGGCTGTATATGTCAGGATCTATATCAGAACTCTCAATTCAGTTCCATTGGTCAGTATGTTTAACTTTCTGCCAATACCATGCAGTTTTGACCACTGTAGCTTTGTATTATGTTTTAAAATCAGGCCGTTTGATTGCTCCAATTTCATTTTTCCTTTTCAATTTGTCTTTGGCTACTCAGAGCCCCTTGCCATTCCAAATAAATTCCCTAGTTAGCTTTCCCTATTTAGTAAAAAATGCTGGGGCAATTTTTATTGGGACTGTGTTAGACCTGTTAATAAGTTTGGGAAGGATAGATATCTTAATGATGTTTAGTCTTCCTACCCATGAACAGGGAATATTCTTCAATTTATTTAGGTCTTCTTTGATTTCCTTAAATGTGTTGTGTAGTTCTCTGCATAAAAGTCATTTACATCTTCAGTTAAATTTATCTCTAGGTATTTGATTCTTTTAGTTGCTATTGTAAATGGGATTTTTTTTCTTGATATCCTCCTCAGTTTGCTCATTATTGGTGTACAGAAATGCTAGTATTTTCACACATTGATTTTACAACCTGCCACTCTACTGATCTCACTTATAAGCTCTGGAAGCTTTGTTTTCAATTTCTCAGGAGTTTCTATGTATAGAATTATGTCATCTGCAAGTAAAGAAAATACTACTTCCTTTCTGATTTGGATGCCTTTTATAACTTTTTCTTGTGTAAGAGCATGAGCAATTACTTCTAACACAATGTAAAATGAGAGAGGTGAAAGTTGGCTGTATTTTGTTGAATTCTCTTTCTGCATATATAAAGATAATCATGACAATTTTTTCTTTATATCTGTTTATGTGCTCTATTACATTGTATTATATTGATTGATTTTCTTTTGTTTGAACCATCCTTGCATACATGGGGTGAAACCCATTTGGTCATGGTGTATAATTCATTCGATGTGTTGTTGAATATGATTAGAGTATTTTGCTTAGGCTTTTAGCATCTAGTTTGAGAGAGATTGGTCTATAGTTTTCATTTTTTGTGGTATCTTTGGCTTTGGTATTAGGGTGATGTTGGCATCATAGAATGAGTTAGGCAATGTTCCCTTCACTTCTGTTTTTTGAATAGTTTAAGCAGGATTTGGGTTAGTACTTTCTGGAATATTTGGTAGAATTCACATGTGAAGAAGTCTGGTCCTGGGCTCTCCTTAGTCAGGAGATTTATGATGACTACTTGTATCTCATGACTTGTGATTGGTCTGTTGAGTTCATCAATTTCTTCTTTACTCAATTTAGGCTGTTTGTGTGCTTCTAGGAATTTGTCCGTTTCCACTAAATTATACATCTTTTTGGCATACAGTTTTTCAAAATATCCTCATATGATGCCCCTTATTTCTGTGGGGACAGTGATTATATCTCCTGCCTAATTTCTTATTTTATGTATTTACATCTTTTCTTTTTTTTTTTTTTTAGTCTAGCAAACAATTTGTCAATTTTATTCAGTTTCTCAAAAAAAACGGCTTTTGGTTTTGTTTACTTTTTCTAGTGCTTTCTTATTTTCAATTTCATTTAGCTCTGCTCTACTATTTTTTTATTTTCTTTCTACTTGTTTTAGGGTTAGTTCACTATTCTTTTACTAATTCCTTCAGGTGTGCAGTTAGGTCTTTGATTTTAGCTCTTTCTTCTTTTTTTAAGATAGGCATTTATGACTATGAATTTTCTTCTTAGTACAGCTTTGGCTGCATCCAATAAATTTTGATACATTTTGTTGTTATTTTCATTTGTTTCAAAGTGGTTACTGATTTCTTTTGTAATTTCCTCCTTGACACTCTGTTTGTCTAAGAGTATGTTCATTACTTTCCATCTTCATACCTAATCTGGTTCTCTGACCCTTACTGATTTCCAGCTTCATTCCATTATGAGCAGAGAAATTATTTTGTATAATTCCTATCTTTCTAAATTCATTGATAGCTCTTCTGTGGCTTAGCATGTGGTCTATACTGGAGAATGATCCATGTGCACTCGAGAAGAATGTATAGCCCACTGTATTTATGTGTAATATTCTGTATATGTCTATCAGGTCCAGATCCTGTAATGTATTATTCAAGGTCTCTGTTTCTTTATTGATCCTTTGTTGGGATGTTCTGTTTAATGGTGATGATGGTGTATTAATGTCCCCCACTATAATTGTAGGGCAGCTACTTCTCCAATTAGTTTTTCCAATGTTTGCATCATGTATTTTGAGGTGCCCTGGTTTAGTGCATAAATGATTATGCTTATTCTTCCTTCTTGATAGTTTACCCCTTTCATTAATATATCATACCCTTCTTTGTCTCTTACAAAAGTTTTACATTTGAAGTGTATTTTGTCCAATATTAGTACAGCTACTCCTGCCTTTTTTTGATTATTGTTTGCATGTAAAATTATTTTCCACCCATTCACTTTCAGCCTCCTTGCATACCTGTATTTAATGTGTTTTTTTGTAGTCAGCATATAGATGGGACATATTTTCCTATCCATTCTGCCAGTTTGTTTATCTTTACTGAAGAGTTTAATCCATTAACAATCAATGATATTACTGTCAAGGAATTACGTGCATTAACCACATTTTCTTTAGGTTTATGTGCACCATATTTTGTTTTTATTTATCTTTTTACCATTTATTTGTTGTTACAATCTCCTCCAAATCTCTTTATCCTATTTTTTTCCTTTCAACTTTCAGAACTCCTTTTAGTATTTCCTGAAGTGCAGGTTTATTACTGACAAACTCACTTAATTTCTGTTTGTCTGTGAATATATTGAACTATCCCTCATTTTTTAATGCCAGCATTGCTGGATAGAACATTCTTGTCTGGAAGTTTTGTTTTTTTGTTTTTTGCACCTTAACTATGTCAAAACACTGCCTTCTTGCCTCCATGGTTTCAGATGAGAAATCAGCACTTAATTTTATCTAGCTTCTCTTGTATGTGATGGATCTCTTTTCTCTTGCTGCTTTCAGTATTCTCTTTTTGTCTTGAGCATTAGACAATTTGACAAGTATATGTCCTGGAGTAGATCTTTGAAGATTTATGTTTGGGGTGTGCTGCACTTTCTGGACATGTGTGTCCATGTCCCTCAATAGCGTTGGGAAATTTTCAGTCATTATTTGTTTCAACTGTCCTTCTGTCCCCTTTCACTTCTCTTCTCTCTCTGGGAGCCTGTAATGTGTATGTTTGTGTGTCTCATGTTATCATTCAAATCCTTAAGTTCCTGATGGATTTTTTCTATCTTTTAATCTATCTGTTCCACTATCTGTCTGATTTCAGTTGTACTGTCTTCAACATCATTGACAGTTTCCTTTGCTTGTTCAAATCTGCTGTTATGTGCTTCCAGTGTATTTTTGATTTCTTGCATTATGTCATTCTTTGCTATCATATCTGTTATCTTTTTATGTATACTTACATTTTCTTTGCTATGTTCCCCCAGTGTCTTCTTAATATCCTAAATCTTTTCCTACATTTCATTAAATTGATTCATGCTATTTGTTTGATTTCTTGCATTGTACCATTCATCAACATCAGCTCCATCAATTTTTTTTGTTCCTTTTTTTTTTATTGTGGGTAAAAATCAAATTTTTCACAATACAAACCAATATTTATAAAATGACATATAAATATATACGCATAAATGTGCATTTGCTTACATAAATGTTATATATATATATATATAAAGGTGCTTAGATTACCTAAATATTACACATCAATTACATGGATTCCCATGTTTCCCACATCCCACACCTCCCATAAAATCCCACATAAACATTTTTCATTAGTGTGACATATCACCTGCAATGGATATACACATCCTGGGGGTTTGCCATGAAGCAAAGACCACAGTTCACATCATAGACCACACTCTCTCCCACAAAGTTTTGCATGGTATATGCTGATGTAAAATGGCCTATATCCGTTGCCGCAATGTCACTCAGTATAAACCCCAAGTCCTGAAAAAGCTCCTGTATTACAACTGCCCTTCCCCTCCCCGACCCAAAAGCATTTAGTGGCCACTGGCTCCACCTCACTGTTATAATCTCTTCCATTGCTTGAATCACAATATGTCTACAACAGAATAACTTTAAGTCCACTCTAGTCCATAGCTCTTCCCACCATCCTAAGGGGACTGGGATGGTGATGTCCACTCTACCTCCAAGTGAGAGTGGGCTTATATCCCATGGATACTGTGGATGGGATTATCCATCCTGCAGCTGCAGGCTCTCTCCATTCCCTGGGATGGCCGTTGTCCATCATTGTCTCCTCACCAGTTGACTTGGGTGAGTCTGTTGTGTTGTAGAGTAGGATTTGCAGCTCCACCGAGATTCTAGGCACAGCTGGCACATAGGTAGGCTAGAGGCTCCAGTCTCTGGAAGTATACCTACAAACTCTAGCATCACATATAGGTTTGAATAGAAGGGACTGATGGCCCATGTGCAGGGAGGACTTATTTGAGTCCAACTCTGTCACTCTCAGAAGCACAGATTCCAAAGTAGAGCCCACTGATTAGGCATCAATTTCTGGGGCTGTCCCCCTTATATAGGACCTGTGTGTCTCCAGAGCCCCCAGGAGCCCCTCTGTGTGGGGTGATATCCTCTTTTGTGTTCTATGAGATCCTACTGAGGTATGTGTAAGCATTACCTCTGGGATGACCTCCCAACTCTCTTTGAAATCTCTTAGCCACATGAACTCATTTGTCTTTACCTTTTCCCCCTTTTATTCAAGGTCTTTTTCCAGTCATGTTGCCAGTTGTCACTTGGTATTAATCCCTCGTTGCCAGGGAGGTTCATCCCCGGGAGTCATGTCCCACATTGGGGGGAAGGTAATGCATTCATATGCTGAGTTTGGCTTAGAGAGAGGCCACATTTGAACAACAAGGAGGCTCTCAGGTGACAAACCTTAGGCACCCCATAACAGTAGGGTAAGTTTCAATTTCAAGAGCAAAGACTCATAAGGCTACTCATCAATGACAAGAACCCATCAGTGGACAATCCTCTTTTGCCAGACACTGCCCCTGCACTCAGGGGACTTTTGATACTCCCTTGGAGAATGTGGCAGAGCTCTCCAGCTGGGAATTCAGCTTCCTCATTTACTGAGTAATTGTATACCCACCATGAACATGCCCCATCCCTTGATCATTTGAACAATTTTATATATCTTTCATGTATATTCAAATGAGCTTCCTCCCATGAATCCCCTAACCCACAACCCCCCACCAATGATCCTCTGCAGACCCCATTGTAACCCTTCTGTGATCTAAACCTTCCTTGAAGGTGAAGCCCATATAATAATGAAATACAATTAATAAGAAAATGAAATAATAATGATAAGCTTAAATGCAAGAGATAAAATGCAAGGAAACACTGAAAATAAAAAATTAAAAATAAAATATAATTAGCGATTGGGACACTCAAAAAATGGGAAAAAACAAAAAAAATCCTTTTTAAAAAAATTATTCTTTTTGCCTTTTATCACTGCATTGTCGGATGTCCAATGTACCGTGACACGTTCCCCCTCTCATTCTCCAGTGTCTCCCAAATTTCATTTAATTTTCAAAGAAGTTTTAGGTCACGGCAAAGTCACACACGGAATGCGAGAGACTCCCAATACCCAACTTCCTTCCCCATTCCCTACCCCATATTAAAACTTTTTTTTTTATGGACGTTAGCATTGTTATAACTGTTATAACGATAGTGAAATAAAGCAACTAAACACTGTTAATTGTTTACAGCATAGTTTACAATTTAGATGATACAGTTTAATAGTTTTTAGTGATATTTACCATGTCCTGTATCATTACTGTAAGGTAATGAAAAACATTTCCCGTGATCACGAAATACTCCATTTGATCTTTTCTGTTCCTTCCTCCTCATCCCCCTGGGGCATATGATACTCCCCTATCTTCACTCATGGAATGACAAGATTCATAGTTACATGCCTTTGGTATTCTAACCTGCCCTTCCTTAACTACCCAACTGTCAACCCTGCACCACCAAACACAGTAATATCACTCCCCGTCTGTCCTATCTTTCAATATGCAGCTATACACTATCACTTTACCATAGATTATGTCCATATGGGTGGTGGCTCACAACCTACTCTTCTCTTTCTCTCCCTTGTTAACCTATCTTTCAGAAAATGGTTCTCAGAGACTGCTCACTTTCCTCAATTCAAATCAGTGAGATCATATACTGTTCATCCTTTAATGCTTGGCTTGCTTCACTCAACATAAGGTCTTCCAGATTCTTCCATGTTATTCCATGTGTCAGCACTTTATTCCTTCTTACAGCTGAGTAATATTCCATTGTTTGTATGTACCACATTTTGATTATCCATTCATCTGTTGATGGGCACCGGGGCTGATTCCAACTTTTGACAATGGTGAACAATGCCTCTATGAACATTGGTGTGCATATATCTGTTCGTGTCTTTGCTTTCAATTCTTCTGGGTATATACCCACCAGTGGAATCACTGGATCATACAGAAGATATATTGTTAGTTTTCTGAGGAACTGCCAAACTGTCCTCCACATTGGTTGGACCCTTCCACAATCCCACCAGCAGTGGATGATGATTCCTATTCCTCCACATCTTCTCCAACACTTAGAGTCTGCTGTTTTTTTAATAGCTGCCATTCTGATGGGTGTAAGATGGTATCTCATTGTAGTTTTGATTTGCATTTCTCTAATAGCTAGTGATGTCGAATATTTTTTCATGTGCTTTTTAGCCATTTGTATTTATTCCTCAGAGAAGTGTCTTTTCAGGTTATTTGCCCATTTTTTAAATGGGTTGTTTGTCTTTATTTTCCAGGTGTAGGATTTCTTTATATATGCAGGATATTAGGCTCTTATCAGATATACGGTTGCCAAATATTTTGGCCCATTGGGTAGGCTGCCTTTTTATTTTCTTAATAACATCCTTTGAGGTGCAGAAGTTTTTAATTTTGAGGAAATCCCATTTATCAATTTTTTCTCTTGCTGCTCATGCCTTGTCTGTGAAGTTCATGAAAACATTTCCTATTACAAGTCCTGTAGAAACTTCCCTACATTATCTGCCAAGGTCTTTATGATTTTGTCTCTTATATTTAGATCTTTGATCCATCTTGAGTTGATTTTTGTATAAGGTGGGAGATGGTATTCTTCTCTCATTCTTTTAGATATAGGTATCCATTTCTCCAAGAACCACTTGTTAAAGAGGCCATTCTCTCCCAACTAAGTGGGCTTGGTGGCCTTGTTGAATATCAGATGACTGTATATGTGAGGATATATATCAGAACTCTCAATTCGGTTACATTTTTCAGTGGGTCTATCCTTGTGCCAATACCCTGCAATTTTGATTACTGTAGCTTTATAGTATGTTTTAAAGTCAGGTAATGTGATACCTCCAACTTCATTTTTCTTTTTCAATATGTCTTTC
The DNA here is from genome assembly GCA_029593785.1 of Cabassous unicinctus. NCBI lineage: Eukaryota > Metazoa > Chordata > Mammalia > Cingulata > Chlamyphoridae > Cabassous > Cabassous unicinctus. Next base: position 36,779 of record JAQZBX010000962.1, on the reverse strand, counting down.
GCAATTCAGGGCCTCTTACCTTTCCAAATATATTTTGTGGTTAGTTTTTCCAGTTCCTTAAAAAATATAGTATTGATTTTTATTGGGATTACATTAAATCCGTAGATTAGTTTGGGTAGGATACACATCTTGATGAGGTTTAGTCATCCTATCCATCAACAGGGAATATTTTTCCATTTATTTAAGTCTTCTTTGATTTCCTTTAACAGTGTTGTGTAGTTTTCTGTATATAAGTCCTTTACAACTTTAGTTAAATTTATTCCTAAGTATTTGATTCTTTTAGTTACTATGGTAAATCGCATTTTTTTCTTGATTTCCTCCTCTGATTGCTCGTTATTGGTGTACAGAAATGCTACTGATTATTGAGCATTGATCTTATAGCCTGCAACATTAATGAATTCCTTTATAAGTTCTAGAAGCTTTGTTGTAGATTTCTCTGGGCTTTCTATGTATAGGATCATGTCGTCTGCAAATAATGAAATTTTTACTTCTTCTTTTCCATTCTGGCTGCCTTTTATATCCTTTTCTTGCCTCAGTGCTCAAGCAAGTACTTCTAAGACAATGTTAAATAGGAGTGGTGATAGTGGGCATACTTGTCTTGTTCCCGATCTCAGAGGGAACGCTTTTAGGATTTCACCACTGAAGTTGATGTTAGCTTTGGGTTTTTCATATATACCCTTTATCATATTCAGAAAGTTCCCTTCTATTCTAATCTTTTGCAGTGTTTTTATCAGGAAAGAGTGCTGTATTTTGTCGACTGCTTTTTCCGCATCTATAGAGATGATCATGTGATTTTTTTCTTTCAATCTGTTTATGTGATGCATTACATTGATTGATTTTCTTATATTGAACGATCGTTGCATACCTGGGATGAAACCCACTTGGCCATGGTGTATAATCCTTGATATGTTGTTGAATGCGATTAGCAAGTAGTTTGTTGAGGATTTTAGCATCTAGGTTCATTAGAGAAATTGGTCTGTAATTATCCTTTCTAGTGGTATCTTTGTTTGGTTTTGGTATTAAGGTAAAGTTGGCATTGTAGAATGAGTTAGGCAATATTCCTTCTATTTTTATTTTTTGGAAGAGCTTAAGCAGAAGTGGTGTTAGCTCTTTCCGGAATGTTTGGTAGAATTCAGCTGTCAAGTCATCTGGTCCTGGGCTCTTCTTTGTTGGGAGGTTTTTGATGACTGAGTGGGATAAGATAGCTCTTTACTTGTAATTAGACTGTTGAGTTCATCACTTTCTTCTTACATCAATGTAGGCTGTTTGTGAGTTTCAGGAAACTTGTCCATTTCCTCTAAATTATCATTCTTGTTGGCATATAATTTTTCAAAGTATCCTCTTTGATACTCTTTATTTCTGTGGGGTCAGTAGTGATATCCCCTTGCTCATTCCTTATTTTGTGTATTGCATCTGCTCTCTCTTTTTCTTTGTTAGTCTGGCTAAGAGTTTGTGAAATTTATTGATATTCTCAAAGAACCAGCTTTTGGTTTTGTTATTCTTTTTACTTCCTTTAGGTTTAGTTTGTTGCTGTTTTTCTATTTCCTCCAAGTGTGTATTTAGGTCTTCAATTTTAGCTTTCTTCTTTTTTAATATATGTATTTATGGCTATTAACTTCCCTCTCAGGACTGCTTTCGCTGCATCCCATAGGTTTTGATATGTTGTGTTGTCATTTTCATTAGTTTCAAGGTAGTTACTGATTTCTTTTGAGATTTCCTCCTTGACCCACTGTTTGTCTAAGAGTGTGTTGTTTAACTTCCATATCCTTGTGCCTAACCTGTTTCTCTGGCCCTTCGTGATTTCCAATTTCATTCCGTTGTGTTCAGAGAAATTACTTTGTATAATCTCAATCTTTTTGAATTCATTGAGAGTTGTTCTGTGGCCTAGCTTGTTGTCTATCTTGGAATATGATCCATGTGCACTCGATAAGAATGTAAATCCTGCTGTATTTGTTTGTAGTGTTCTGTACATGTGTATTAAGTCCAGGTCCTCTAAAATATTGTTGAGAGTCTTTGTTTCTTTATTGATTCTCTGTCTAGATGTTTTGTCTAATGATGATAATGGTGTATTAAAGTCCCCTGCTATAATTGTAGAGGCATTTATTTCTCCACTTAGTTTTTCCAGAGTTTGCCTCATGTATTTTGAGGCACCCCAATCAGGTGCATAAATGTTTATGATTGTTCTCTCTTTTTGAGAGATTATCCCTTTTACTTATATATAGTGTCCATCTTTGTCTCTTACAATAGTTTTGCATTTAAAGTCTATTTTGTCTGATATTAGAATAGCTACTCCTGCCCTTTTTTGGCTATTGTTAGCTTGTAAAATTGTTTTCCAGCCATTCACGTTCAGCTTCCTTGAATCCCTGGATCAAAGGTGGGTTTCTTGTAGACAGCATATAGATGCATCATATTTCCTTATCCATTCTGCCAATATGTGTCTCATGAGTGGTGAATTTAGTCCATTAACATTCAGTGTTATTACTCACAATGAATTTCTTACTTCAGCCATTTTTTCTTTGGATTAATGTATGTCATATGTTGTTTAGTTTCAGTTTCTGTCTTTTTAGTTGTTTTTGTACTCTCTTCCAACTCTCTCTCCCTTGTTTTTTCATTTCAACTTGTAGAACTTCCTTTAGTATTTCTTGAAGTGCAGGTTTCTTATTGGCATACACATTCCAAAATGTTTATAACAATATTCATTCCCACCAGAAATATATGTTACTTTTTCCTTATATTTTCATTAAAACTTGATACTGTAAATAGTTGAATCTTTATTTTTTTCCATTTTATTAATGCATAACAACAACACATAAATCCATTCAAAGAGTACAACCAATGGTATTTGGTGTAATCACATGTTTGTATATTCATCACCCCAACCATTCCCAGAGTACTTTCATGATTCCAATAAGAATAATCAATAAAAAACAAACAAACTCATCAGTTCTCAATCTCCCTATGCCTCACATGATGTACATTGCTATTATTCTATTTTGTTCTTTCTAGGATATTTTTATTTATATTTTGTAAAAACTATCTTATTTATGCAATATCACCTATGTTCAAGTTTTACATGAGGTTTTATTACCTTATACAGTCCCATTTTACAGTTTTAACCTTTCCTTCTAGTAATATATTAATAATGGTATTCTATAAGTTGTGAAATGATAACTCAGTATAGTTATCATCTGCATTTCCCTAATAGCTGGTAAAGTTGAATATTTTCCATGTGCTTTTTCATATTTATATTTCTTCTTTGAAAAAATGTCTAATCAGTTCTTTTGCCCATTTTAATTTAGGTTCCTTGTCTTTTTATTTGAATTCTTCAAAATATTTTTTTTCATGAATTTCATATAGGACATGTTTGCAATTACTAAACTGATCCAGATATACATTTAAAAAGCCTCAAATATTGTACAATGAGTTCTGTATTATATTTTCTTCTCAAGAGAATTTAACTTTAATATGTGGGTAAAAATAGAACAAACATCTCACACAAAAAGGTCATTTGTGGAAGACAATGAAATTGTCCCTCAATGTCTGTTCTTTCATTCTTTTTCTGTAATACAGTCCCCCATTGGGTGCATGGCTATCCAAAACAAAGACTGCATTTCCCAGCCTCCCATGAAGCCACATAATACCATGTAATAAAGTTATGTGTTCAGTTCCTAGGATAGTTTTTTCCCGCGTTTTCAAAAAATTTTAAAAGTCACTTTGATTACATAAATGTTACAACTTCAAGGACTTGTGGTAGGCAGAAGTTGCTTATACCTTATACCCAAAGCATAAGCAATAAAAGAAAAAAAAAAAAGATAAATGAGATCTCCTAAAAATTAAACACTTTGGTCCTAAAAATGCTCTATATTCCATCTATTCTCTTCTACCTTCCCCTTCCCCTCAGAACCTATGGTAACAACTAAATTACAATTTTTTCAAGAATGCAATTCATTATTACTTGGAATAATATGGAGGTATTGACATATTGGTCTGTTTTCTTTTAATAGGCACTGCCTATGTTCTTGAGGGATTCTTTCCCTCTAATTGAGAACATAGCATGACTACCCAGGAGGGGCATTTGATTATTTTTTTGTTTGTTTTGTGGGTCTCCACCCACTGATATAACACACTATGAGACAATGAACACTTATATATTCCATAGAAGCCTACCCCAGTTGTGGCCAGTCCCATATACTGCCCCTCATTCAACAGTCTACACCAGTAACATTCCACTGCCATATTTGCCCAAAGAACATTGTCAACATTGTTGTTTGAAACACAGACTTACAAATCCCTAGAGATCATCTGCTCCTTCCCCTAATCCTTTCTCCAGTTCCATGGATAGTCCAACCCAATACTCCTACCATACTCCACCTCACAGACCAGCATCGCTGAAACCAATCGCATCACTGCACAACTGTGACACTCATCCACTGCTCAACTACAACCTTACACCTTGTCTTAGATTTTGCCCATATAGGCATTGTATTACCACCCTCAACTTTCATTCTTCTTTAAACTTATTTTCTGGACTCGAGCTCTGTGAGTCTGCTCAATTTGCTTAATGCATATCAGTGTGGTCATATAATATTTGTCCTTCAGTGTCTGGCTTACTTCACTAAACATAAGGTCTTTAAGATTCATTCTTGTTATCCCATTTGTTAATACTGCATTCCTTCTTACAGCTGAGGAATATTCCATGTTATGTATATACCACTGTTTCTGATCCATTCATCTGTTGATGGACATATGGATCGCTTCCATATTTTGGCAGTAGTGAATAATACTGCTATGAACATTGTTGTGTAGTGCGTATATCTGTTTGTGTCAATACTTTCATTCCTTCTGAGTATATATCCACCAATCGGATTGCTGGATCATATGTTATATTTAGGGTATTTGAATTGTTTAGCATGATCTTGTAATAATGGATACAGGAAACTTCAAATTTCATGAAAACATTTAAAAATGTAAGAACCAAAATGTAAATTTTATTGTAAACCATCAACCATGGTTAGCAGCAATGCTTCAATATTTGTACATCAATTGTAAGAAACGTACCATCTGCATGTAAAATTTTATTAACAGGGGAGAAGGGAAAAGGGGGAGGGTGTTGGGTATTTGGGAATCCCCTATATACTTTTTGTGACTCTTCCATATTCTAAAGCTTCTTTGAAGATAAAATGAAAAAAAAATTAAGACAATGGTGGGATATGTGGAAGAAAAATACATGGTACACATAAGAAAACAGATATTACAGTTATGAAAGACACAATGTCTAAATTTTTTTTATTACTTCATATTTTTAAATTTTTAATTTTTGGTTACTTTTTAAAATTATTTCATTTTCTTATTAATTTTATTTGGTTATTTTATTGGCTTCTGTTTTGGAGAGGTTTGAGACCCAGAAGCATCATAACACTGGCAGGGGAGGATCACAGGTGCAGGGTGCCAGTGATAGGGTATGCATGGGAAGATGTTCACCTGGTGAATGTCTCTAAGTCATATGGATATGTTCAAGTATTCATGGGGCATTGTCTAAGTGGATGGAGTTCCACACATTAAAAAAAGAATATTAATTCCATCCTGGAGAGTTCTGTTACATTCTCTAATAAGCATCAAGAATCCACCTGCTCAAGAACAGTGCCTAGTGAAGGAAAACAGACCATTATGTCAAGCCTTTGATATTGATGATTGCACTTATCAATTTTGTTTTGTGAAATGGAAACTTCGCCTAATATTATATAATGCCTAAGAGTTACCTTCTGAAGGCCTCCTTTTTGGTCAAATGTGGCCTCTCTCTAAGTCAAACTCACCATATAAACACACTACCTTTCCCCCAGCATGGGACATGACTCCAAGAAATGCACCTTCCTGGAACCAAGAGATTATTACCAAGCACCAACAAGTAATGCATCTGGAAAAATACCTTGACCAAAGGGGGAAATAGTAATTACAAATGAGTTATTTTGGCTAAGAGATTTCAAAGTGAGTTGGGAGGTCATTCCAGAGGTTACACTTATTCAAGTCTCAGCAGGATCTCATTGACTGAAACAGTAAACAATGTCTCAAACACCAGGGCTCCTGAGGGCACTAGAGACATCCAGAAACTCTAAGCAGGATAGACAGTTCAGGAATTCAGCACACTACCAGTGGGCCTTACTTTCAAATTCATGCTCCCCTGTGTAACACAGTTAGATCCATTTATATTTTCTTTACACATGACTATTCTCCCCTTTGTATTTGAACATATAATTAGCACTATACTTTATAAATGTATGTCCCAGAGACTTAAATCTTTGGTCTGTCCACGTGCCTGTTGAGACCTGAATTTCAGGAGAGTTGCAACATCTACTCCTCAGTTCATCAGACTCACCTAGGACAACTAACAAGGATATAACGATGGCCAACATCCATCCCAAGGAACAGAATGTATCTGCAAATGCAAGTAAGATAGTTCCATCCATCTGCTCCATGTGATTTGAGCTCCTTCTCAATTAGAATCAGAGTGGGCATAAGCATCCCTAAATCCTCAAGATTAGAGAAATAACAACGGACTAAGGGAGGCTTCTTTTTATTGTACTGTAGACTTATTATTCTAGCAATGGAAGAACTCTTATCATTAACATATAGGCAGAGGTCTCCAGAGGTTCAGAGGGATGGGAGAGGGAACATTAGGTGTAATTTGGGGGTATTTGGAGTTGTCCTGATGACATTGCAGTGATGGATACAGGCCATTTTATATTTTGTCATAACCTACAAAATTGAGTGTGAAAGAGTGTAAACTATAATGAAAACTGTAATAGGGCATATGGGAATCCCTTATATTTTTATGTAACACTTATATAATCTAAAACTTCTCTTAAAATAAAACAATTATTTTTTAAAAATTTAACACTTCTGTGTTTCAACAACTTTGTCAAGAAAATCATAAGGCAGCCTAATCAAAGGGAGACAATATTGGAAATTACATATCTTACAAGGGTTTGCTAGGAATGTTATAAAAAGTTCACACAACTCAATGATTAAAAGACAAGAAAACCAGCTTAAAGTGTACAAAGCCCTGAAGACATTTTTTCAAAGAGGAATTACAAATGGCAAAAAACAAACAAACATGAAAAATGTTCAGCATCACTAGCTATTAAGGAAATGCAGATCAAAACTATACTGAGTTATCATTTCACACCTTATAGAATGCCATTATGAAAATATTACTAGATGGAAAGCTAACAACTATAACATTGCACTGTATAAGACAGTAAAACTTCATGTAAAACACGAACATGGGTGATATTGCATAAATAAGATGGTTTTTACAAAATATAAATACAAATATACTAGAGAGCAGGAAAAAGAATAGTAACACTGTACCCCAGGTGAGGCATAGAGAGATTGAGAAGTGATGAGTCTTGTTTGTTTTTGTTTATTATTATTATTGGAATAATGAATGTACCCTGGTAGTGACTGGGGTGATGAATGCACAAACATGATTACACCAAACACCAGTGATTGTACTCTTTGAATGGATTTATGCTTTATTATTAACATATCTATAATATTGAAAAAAATTAAAAATTGAACTATTTACAGTATCCAAGTTTAATGGAAGTATAAGGAAAAAGTGACTTACACATTTCTGGTGGGAATGAATATTGTTATAAACTTTTTGGAATGTGTCAACTATTATCTATTAAATGTTGAAAAAACTGTCAAAAAAAAATCCAGAAATCTACAAATGCTGCAGAGGAAGAGGAAAAATAGGAGCACTCCCTTATTGTTGGTGGGAATGTAGCATGGTGCACCTCTCTGGAAAATAGTGTGGTGGTACCTCAGGAAGCTAAATATAGAACTGCCTTATGATCCAGCAATCCCATTCCTTCTACTATATTCAGAACAACTGAAAGGATGGACTGGAACAGAGATTTGCAGAGCAATGTTCATAACGACATTTTTCACAATTGTTAAAAGATGGAAATAACCTTAGTGCCCTGTATTAAGTTGCCAAAGGGGTGCTGATGCAAAGTAACAGAAATCTGTTGACTTTTATAAAATGTAGTTATCTGAGTGAAAAGCTTACAATTACAGGCCCTTTAAAGTCCAACTCGAGGTTGTTTTATCACCAAATTCAGTTGACATATTTTGAAGCTAGATGGTCACTGATCTCTGCCTGGTCTCTCCTTCCTGGACTTTCCCTTCCACTTGAAGCACTTTGGGCCCATCTGCTTCCCAAACTCAGTTTTAGGCTGGCTTAGGACTTGTCTTTCAGGGTTTCCTCTATTAGTCTCAACTCTCTTCCCAAGATCAGCTGCAAACTATCAGGGGAATTTCTCATCTCTCTTCTTGTGTCTTCTTGAGTGAGTGTCTCTTTATCTTGGCCCTCCAAAGGGGGCAGGGACACAATCTGAGTTACACCTTATTAATGTAGCCCAAAAGAAGCCCTACTTTGTTTTCACAATCATGGTACACTTAAACAAAGGATTCTCACTGAACTTAATACAATCAAATTGTATAACATCCAGAGGAATTGATTAGTTTACAAACATAATATTTCCCTTTTGGAGATTCATAAATAATCTCATACTGCCACCTTCCCACCAGAAAAAGAATAGATAAACAAAATGTGATATATTCATACAATGCAATACTATTTGGCTGTGAGGAGAAATGAACTGTGGAAGCACATGACAAAATGGATATACCTTGATGATATTATTTTGGGTGAAATAAGCCAGACACAAAAGGACAAATATTGTATGGTCTCACTGATATGAATTAAATAGAATAAGTAAACCTATGGAGTTAACCTATAGAGTATAAGTTAGTAGGAGATAGAATGTGTGTTGAAATGAGGAGCTGATAATGAAAGTATGCAGAATATTTAATAAGGTATATTGAATATATATGTGGAAATGTATAGTGTTGATGATAGCACATTATAATGAATATAAATAACACTCCTGATTTATAAATGTAATTGTGGATGAAAGATAGTACTCTAGGGAGATTAATGTGAAATGAAAGAAAGCTAGAGGATAATTAAGTTACCATATAACATTGTGATTTTGGTGGTACCTGAAGATTAGTTTTAATAATATAAATACATGAATGTTCCTTTATTTCAAGGTGTTAAGAATATGGTGATTCATGTGGAAAATATAACTAACATAATTTATAGACAATAGGTGATGATAATATTTTAATTTTTTTTTAGCAAATGCAAAGAAGGTACTATATCAATAAAAAACACCCTTATGCAAATAATGAGACTGGGCCCAGGGGAAAAATACACCTCAAAAGCATGTGTATTAAATCAATTAATACTTTGCCAAAGATTCTGCAGTTTGAGTCCAAGGGTCTACTTTCAAATTGGGTGACTCTCACAGCTAAGAAGTTGACCGAGGTTGTCAGTTGGGAGCTCAGCTTTCAATAAGTGCTAGGATTCGTCATTTCTCCCCATGGGGAGCTTGGACTTTGTCAAAACATGGTGGTTATGTAACTGTCCTAGTAAGTCCACTGTAAAGACATCTCCATTCAGAAGAGGAACACTAGAGTCAGTCAGTCCCTGATCCTTAAGAGTTCTGAAAGCCTGCTTAGTAGTTTTTTCCATTTCCTTGTTTAAGACTCAGTAATACCCTCTGGAACTTGTTCTCTATGACCATTGCCTCTGCATTCTTAGTCACTCATGCTAACTCATAGATTAACTCTGTTTCCAGCTGAGTAACCATTTCAATCTGCTAAGTACTTAATCCAGTCTGATGGTGCAAGCATTATAGGTTTTCTTGGAAGCTTACTTGAATTCACATCCTTAGAAAAAGCCCAAATTAAGACCTTCCTTGAGATAAATCCTTCCCTGCCATTGAATACTTGCGAAGCTGCTCCACTACAATACTTTAAACATTCTTTTGAATTCTTTATTTTTTTTCTGCGTGAGAATCTGCAAGTCTTGCCTTTAAGGACAAAGAGCATCTTTCTCTGTTGTAAAATTTTATAGGGCACTGTTTAAAATTGTTGAGAAGTCTTAGCACATGATTTTGCATCCTCAGCTAGTATTTGATATAATCCTTTCTCAATATGAGATTCTTTTGAAGAGAGAAACAGCTTCATTTTGAACCCAGAAACTCCTCGTTCCTTCTTACATATACATATATCCTTTTCCCCTCATCTTTAAGCAAAGACCATGAAATGAAAAACCAGGTGGCATTTTCAATATTCTTTCTAGAAATCTACTTCGCTAGGTCATTGAGTTCTTACCAACAATATTCTTAAATCCTTTTGGATCATTTCTGTTAACAGTTTCTCTGAGTCCCTTCAGCATTCTGCCAGCCACCTGGTCCTAATGTAAATATCACAAGGTATTAGCATTAATTATGATTCTACACCTATTCCAGAAACCTAAATATGCTTTAGCTACTATTCATGCACAGCAAGCCACTTTAATACAGAGTGACTTAAAACACGATGATCATTTATATTGTCCAAGTATCAGCATTTTGAACAGGGCTCCCTGCAGCTCACTTCTGTAATACATGGTATACATTGGGGTAGTTCAACTGGGGTCTGGTGGATACATCTTCAAGATGGCTCACAGACATGGAAAAACTGGTGTTAGTTGCCAGTTGTTACCTGTTTTTTGGAGATCTCACTTTCTATCCACATAGACCTCTACAGAAACTAATTGAGCTTACTCATAGCATGGTGGCTATTGGGTAATTCAATCATTAGAACAAGGAGATAATCCATGCGATTTTATGAATTAATCTTGGAAATCACATAAGAACCCTTCTGGACTACACTGGACAAAGATGTCAAAAAGGCCTATATGCCCAAGTTCAATGGGAGGGGACATGGACTCCAAATATTAATAAGGAGTGGCAAGTTTCTAAAGGAGACTGTGGGCTGGTGCTATTTTGCAGTAATCTTTGGAAAATACAATCTGTTACAAATACCTTTGCCATTATGCTCTTTGAATAATAGGTATTATTATTTCAATTAACTCTCAAAACTACCTAATACCAACTTTGAAAGATATGTAGGGACTTTAAATAATCAAGACTAGCCATTCTTTGCAACTGAGATTTATGAAATGTGTATCTGATATATATAATAAGCATGCTTTTACTATTCATAGTTTAGAGTTTGTGATTATATGAAGTAATTTATGCTCATAAGTTATTTCTTAAATATATATTTATATTTTAAGTATATATTTATCACTCAAATATATTTACATAAATATTTTTCAAATTATGGATGGCTCAGGCATATAACCACTCATGACTGTGGCTGGATGTATGTAGTGTCGCTTCCTATTTTGAATGCATTTAGAAAGCATTGTGATTGAAATTAATGTTTTGTGATGTCATGCATTCACATATATCTTCTCTAGTTTTACTCCAAATTAATTCATTTAATTTAGTGAGGAGAAAGTTGGTTTGATGTCAACTTTTATTCTAGTATTACAACTTAAAGGATGGAAAATGCCACTCTCTGACATCATATTGGGACAAAAACACTTTATTTGTTGAAACTGTGGAGGGGCATGTTTTTGTATACTTCTTGTAGAGCAGATATGATATTTTGAATTTGTAGGAGTAGTTGAATGAAAGAGATGTGGTATTTCACACATTGTTAAAATTAAGATGTCAAGAATTTTTGGCAAAACATTATTTTAATTATATTTTCTTTGTTTCTAAACTCAGATCCCCTATGAAAGAAAATGTGTAGGTCTTTCTGTTATTGAATTATAAATTAATATAAAACAAAGTCACTTAGTTTTTATATCACTGATTATAAGAATTTTCAGAGGACATCTCATCCTTAAGAGGATATGACATGTCTCATGATTATGACTTCATATTTCTCCTTTATTTTATTCCTTTTTTTGAAAATATTTCCTTCTTTTCCTTCAATATCATGAGGAATTAAAAATTAAATAGTAACAAATAAACTTCCTGAACAGTTGAAGGCAAAAAATATTCATTTAATTATGGCTTGCAAAAATAAACTTATTCTCATGAAATGAACCTCTGGTCCAGCACCTTTTTAAAGTAAAATATGAGCTATCACATTTATTTGCAAAGAGAACTTTTCTTTTCACTAATCCCTCTAAATTCCATTTCTCTTAGTTATTATTATTTTGATAGTAAAACTATATGAATATGCAAATGACTGTTCATGATATACTTATAGGTGTGTCTTTTGTGCATTAATTTAAATTGTCAAAGAGAGTAATGCACTGATGATTACCCAAGAGGATTATGTTTGGGTTTCATCTGCAAGTTATGGTATAGCAAATCTTTTATTTATTTTTTTAGTTTCTTTGTTACTTGATTGAAAATTAACAAATGTGTAAATGGGCATCATACCTTTAATAAATACTACCAATTTTGATGGTTAGTATATATCACCAATGTCCTTCATGCCCGTAAACTATAAATAAATTCCAACATGTTCTCTTTGTCAACATTGAAATACAATATAATGTACAGCATACCTCTCTCTCATGCTTTGTTTACATAATATTATGTGATATATATGTTAATAAATTAATTGCTACTGCAAATTATTATATGCATTCTTATAGAATATTATATTCATAAATATTTTGATTATTTCTAACCTCATCCAAATTAACCCTGCCTTTGTGCATGATACAAAAGTTTCCCTAGTAAATATTTGAAAATTTATGTTTTCAGCTTTCAGATAACTGCATCCCCAACTTTTATACTCCCATTAACTGTCAATTTGTGTTTTGAGTCTTCCAATTGTGATATTGGTAAGTATCATAAAGTAAAATAATTATTGCCAAACATATAAGAGTGGAAAGCAATTTGTTTTTAGTTACATGTCCCTTAACGATATTGAGGCAAAAACTCCTGGTTTCTTGGATTTCTTCTACAATCACTCTGTGAATATCTCCTGTACATATTTTCTATTAGATAGTTTAAATTTTCCTTATTGATTTAAATAATTGTATTCTGTTATTTATATACATTGTTATCACTTGATATTTATATATATTGCAATATTTTCTTCAATTCATTTTATATATTTATAATTTGCATTAAATTATTTTGTACTAGAGTTTCACATTTTATATTGCATATATTTGGGATATTTATATGTAATTATTCAGTTAATATTAGTGTTACATTAAGATATTTGTTCATATTAAACTACCTGAACATGATTTGGATAAAATTTGTTATTGACATATAAATTCTGAATCTATAATCTTGTTAATTTTAACATTACTTTTGTATTATTTTTTAATGTATGGATATATTAATGTCACAAAATGCATTGTGTAGGGGTCTTCTTTGATTTTGGATTTTCTGAAATTTTAAAGAAAATAGGGATTATCTCCTTGGGGGGAAAGTGACTATGGACTAAAGTAGACATTATTCTAGCAATAGAAAACGTGTATCATTGATATAAAGGCAATGGCCACCAGAAGTTCCAAGGGGAGCAAGAGGGAAGAAAAGGTATAACATTTGGTACTTCAGGGATTTTCCTGCGTGACATTGCAAGGGCTGATACAAGCCATTACACATTTTGTAAAAGCATATAAAATTGTGGAGTGCAAATTGTAAACTATAATGTAAACTATAGTCCATAGTTAGTAGCAATGCTTCAATATGTGTTCATCAATTGTAACAGAAGTACCACACTAATGAAAGATGTTATTAATGGGGGAGGAGCCAGTGGGGTATATGGGAACACCCTATACTTTTTATGTAAAATTTATGTAATCTAAATTTTCTTTAAAAATAAAAAATAACTAAAAAAAAAACTAATACAAAAACCAATAAAATACTATTGGATCTTGATTTGGGGGGAAAAAAATTAACACATAGTTGTAAAATAGTCTGAGCCTGTAGAGAAAATTTGAATACTCAATTCCCTTGCCTATTGGTCACTTGTCAATAGGGATTTTCTATTACTTTTTGAAACAATTTTACTTATTCCATATGCAAAAGGGATCACTTTTATTCACCAGTCTTCTCTGTTTCTGTTTTATGTCACATCAGGCATTCCATTCTTTCTTTACTGCATTGAGTTGATACACAGGACTGTGTCTTTATGACTACCACTGAACTTCATGTCATGGAATGTAAAATTACAAGGAATGCAAAAACAGTTGAGTGAGCCCCACCTCTATGCACACTGGGAATAGAAATAGGAAATGCATTTTGCTTAAATAGTATGAAGACTTAGGGATGTTGGGCAGAAAAACTCTAAAGTCCTGTTCAAATTTTCTTAGCAAATGTTTTTAAGATTTGAAGCAGAACATCTAGCCCATTGCCAAATCAGTCTCCATGTTTCCAAGCTTAGGAATTCCACAAACTATTTTTCTCAAACATGCTGTTGTCCTCAAGTACTGGCTTCATTTGGAAATTGGGGCTCACTTTCTGCTCCATATTTGAGTAACTTGAAAGCCACCAGTTAATGCACTGTGCTTAAAGGCAGCTTCTCAAAGTATTTATCAAATGATTTTGTATTGAAATATGATTTTGAAAACATCTGTGGATTTACAATTAAAAACGAAATTACTTTAAATATAATAGATTCAAAAATAATAATTGTGATAGTATCCATTTCTTTTACTGAATAAGCTGTCTTATTTTATAAATCCAAATCAGATATCCAATTAAATATCCATACATTCACAATTAACCAACAGGAAATCTAATGTCCAGAGAAAGATATGTGACTCATCTAAAAATGCAGTTTAAAAACTGGAGAACTCTTACCAGCATTTGTCTTCCCAATCCTTAATACAATAGAAATCATTTTTAAAAGTATACCAGTGTAAAAGTATATATTTAAGGTCTAGGCTTCTTGAGTTTTCAATACATAACCATTTTTAGTAGTTGGATAAAGTATGTTTATTTTTATTTTTTAGAAGGTACCAGAGATTAAACCTGGGACCTTGAACATAGGAAGCAGGCATTCAACCACTGAGCTACACCCAATCTCCTGGACAATATGTTTAAATCTCAACTTTGTTATGTGCAAAATTGGAACAAATAATATATATGTCTCTTAAGATTACTGGTGATTACAAGACAAAATGCATTTGAGTAAATACTAGAATTCATGAAACAATAAGATAGCTCCACAAAGGTTAGTCATTAATATTATGATTAATTATTATTATTAAACATGAATGGTTGTTTCCCACTCAAATATTTAGGAACTAAAATTAATATTTATTTTAATGTCCATGTGATAGAGTTCTAATTATTATTTTTTAAATGACAAAAACTTTTTCATATATCAATCTTCTTTTTTTCAGTTTAAGAGACAATGTTTTCTCAGTTTGTCTAGATTGTTCTTTTTGTACTCTGTCCACTTTCTATGAATTTCTTTTCACATAGTGTGAAAATCCAGATAAATATAATTACATTCAAAGCTTTATAAAGCTATTAAATTATTTGATTATTGATTTTGAAATATGATATATCCTTATTATCTAATATACTATAAGAATTTAAATTTTCATCATGGGACTTTTCATCTATGCAATAATTTCTTTCATTCTCGAAAATTTCAAGGAAGCTGAGTGAGTGTTACTCTGTCCCTAATATGGTCCTCTTCTTAAATTTGCTAATAGAATTTTAAAGTTGGACAGACTCTAATTTCATATTTAAATGCCATATAAGGGGCAAATTAGCCATAACAAGAATTTTAATAATTGTACCAAATATTGTTCCAAGCACTATGCTAACTTCTTAATTTGCATTGTTTCATCTAATGTCACAAAAACTAATTGAGGTAGACTCTCCTATTACAGCAGAAGGGCAAAATTGCAGATTAAGGACATGAGAATCAGATTAGGTCTAAAACTTGGCCTCATGAGTCCAGAATCTGGGTTTTGAAAGTAAATTTTCCATGGTTGTTTTAGTTTTTTGTTGCTATTGCTGTTGTTCCAATTACTACCAAAATTAAAACAAGATGGCAAGATACAGTGACTAAAACAAACAAAATAAAATGAACATTGGCCTCTCAAAACTATAGGCCAGACCATATGATTATCTTTCACGTAATAGATAAATTAATTCAAAAAAGGAAAGAGGTTTGCCACAGTCACTCACAGTTGATTTTGTCCCATGCTCTGCTTTTCTGAAGATTATATATTCATTGCAAAAAGAAATATTTTTTCTTTGCACAAGAAATATTTTGTTCACTTCATGAATAAATGATAAATATATAGGATAACTGTAGGAGCACTGATTTGCATGAATGAAAAAGAAGTCCTGTTTTCTCTGTAATTTAAATCACACAAAGAACTCAATCTGAAAAGTACTATATATTCATGATTTGAACTGTGTGGTTTAAGTACATGGGTTTTATTAGACATATTACACCTTATGAAGCTTAGTTTAGTGTTTTTATGATGGTTTCTACTATTGTCCTACAGGGTTGTTGTAAGAATGAGATAAGGTAGTATACATAGAGTGCTTAATGAATTACTGGCTTTTTGTAAGTTCCCAATAAATGGAAGTCACTAGTGTTTGCAGCTACCGCCAACTGTCACTTTCCTAAGTGGAAATTGATGAATCATTGATTTAAATCATACAATTGAATATATCTATGTAGCTTCAGGCTAGAGCATGGAACAAAACCTATGTCTCCTGAATAACTTATTTATAAGTTTTTCATAATTACAATGTGTTAAAGTTAAACATATGTAATATAAACATGGGTAGATATCCAGTCACATAGGAAATTAAAGAAACATATTGCTTAAATCAAATAATTAATATTTTATACACACAAACTTGAAAATAAGTTGTCATTTTCATTCCTAATAGAAATGCAGTGAAAGTTAATTTGAAGGGTAAAAATGAAAAGTCTTTTATTCAGAGTTTGGCAATATGGGGTGAGGTTTATAGAGCTTGTGTTGTCTCTTCTAATCATTAAAATACATTCTGGATTTCATTCTAAGTAATAACCCAAAATAAAGGAGGGGCAATGTACACAAAACTTTTTATGAAGTCCTTCACAATATGCAAAGAAAAAAAACTCTAATAGCACTATTAAATTGCCCCATCGATCACAATATAACAGGGTAGTCTCAGGTGTTGCATTAATTGATTGAAACAGAAAAAATGCTTTTCAAATTCTGTATAGTGTGCATGACAAAGAGTAAATGGGCACAATTATGCTGTTATTGTATGAAATCTAGATACTTTAATTTCCCTGTTTTCAAAATGGTATAGATCATGATTTACATCTCAAATTCAAAGAAATAAAATGAACAACATTGAAAGTATAAGCACATACAATGCATGATCAGGAAAAGGATAGATAAACCTCTCCTGGGTTAGAGATTTTACTATCATAATTAAGAAAGTTTGGATAAGGACAACTAGGGGTTTCTTCTGCACAGATATGAGGAACAGTTTGAAGCTGATTTTCATAATTTGTTGCTCTAGCGGGATGTACTTAACCACAATTTTGGCACTTGGCACCAAATGGAGGTTGCATCTCATCATCCTCTGATTTATATCCGATTTTTTCCCTCTGAATCTTAGCAAAGATAAACAGAATGAACAAACAAGAATAAGACAGTTTCTGGCATCTGGTACTTTCCAAATTAATGCTTATGGCATCCATCAATAATATTTTCTAATTTTCATTTAATATTTTTTGCCTCATGCTCTACATGCTTTTAGATCCCAACTTATATAGACCTTGTCATCTGTTATAAATCCCACTTTTAGATATATATTTGTCAGCAATGCATGTACATGTGCACCATAGACATAGACTAGAATGTTCACATTAGCACTGTTCAAAATATTTTCACATTGATATAACCCAAATAACCATCACCAATAGTATGTACATATTAATCAGATTATTAATCATATAATGTAATACAGTACAGTAATTGAAATGAATTAACTATTTCTAAATATGCTCCTATGTATGAGTCTCACAAACAGAACATTATTTGAAAGTTCCCAGATAAAATAAGCATATACAATATGAATTCATATATAGAACTTCAACAACATGTATAGATGTTACATTTGTTGTAGCTTGATATATATAATATATTGAATCTGTTAGGTGGGAGGATGCATAGCATATGGGAGAGAACACCATTGGAACTTCTCAAGTGCTAGTTACATGGTATTAATTTCATATAAATGTGTTCATTTTGTGAATAATTTATCTTCTGATTTTTGAACTTATTCCACATAAATTATACTTTCTATATAAATATGTAAATCATCCTTCAAATAACTACTCACTTAAAATGTATGTTAACTATGTAAGTATACATGTGTTTTAGGGTATGTAGATTAGAAGCCTTGTTGGAATTTACAGATAAAAACATATTAAATGCTGTAAAAATGTTAAAAATTATTTACATCAATAAGAGATCAAGAATATATGGAATATATAAGCCTAAATAAAATTGAAAACTGTAAAGTTAAGCTGAACTTTGAAGGTACAATTGGACATAAAAGTCATGTTTTGGGATGTGATTTGGTCTATAGATATAAATCAGGAAGTAATCAAACATTAAGATGACTTAACTGAGAAAACTGAATATTGGAGATGTTGGTCACCATGATATTATATATTCCTCTTGGGAATGTAAGTTCTTACAACAATTTTGAATTATTACATCTACTTGGCATTATTCTGTAACCATGACCATTTTCATACCCTATAAACAAGCAATTCCAGTCATTATTATATACCCATGATAAACTCTTATACTTGGGAATCAGGTGACTTTCACAGCAATGTTGACTCAACATTACATGTAATAGCAGGAAACTAGATATTATACAAGCATCTATGGGCAAAATGTGGATACCTGTGTGGTGTAGTCATAATATAGAATGATATTGAACACAAAAACTGAGCCATAGTTACTTATAACTATATTAATGTTCTAAAATCATGTCAAGTGAAAAAAAATCAATTCTCAAAATGATTACCTACAGCATGTGTCCCCTTTTATAAAGTTCATAATAACTAAAACTATACAATCTATCATTTCCCATGAATATATATTTGGTAATATTATAATGCAGGAGGAATAGGGATAGGATATGGTGGAGCACTGAAAAGAATATAATCAAATAAGAATATAATCAAAAAAGAATATAATCAATGAGAGTAAATCGGCACCATTAAAATTATTACCCACATAATAATTGTATGCTACTTAGTAACTACACATGGATGAAATATAAAAATAAAACATATGTCTATACATAATATAAATCTATAAAAATTATATATTATACATTAATTTATTTTTCTAACATTTTATAGTTATTTGCCTCCATTTAGTTTTCCCAATATAAAATTAAATAACTCTCAGTTGACATCCCTCAGGATAATTAGTATTAGAATTTAAAGTATAATTAAGACTAGAATAGGATTTATGATTTGTTCTGCTTCAAGACAAACTCAAGTAAAAGAGTTGTGATTACAATAGTTATATAGAATAAGCAGATTTCTGCAAAATCTAGAAAAGCATGGGGCAATCTATCTGGAAAGAAAATTATCCATTCATCAAATATTGGAATTCATGCCTGATTGAAGGAAGCCTGCTTTGAGGAAAAGGAATATCAGGTGGAGGGGGTTCTGAGGTACTGGGTTCAGGTGAAAAGGTAAACTAGAGAGACAGTGGAGACCATTGTACTGGTATACACTGCAATTGAAAACAGGAATAAATTAGATCTCAAGAGATTCTCTTTTGGGAGAGCATGGCTGCATAGGATTACAGAAAGTACTCAAAGGATGAAAAGGCTCAAAGGAAGCAAGAAAGAGTGATGAAGTGTAATCCTTCTGGTGTCTTTTGGATTAAATGCATTCTGAGAAGACTCTCAGAACCATTCATTAACTGTGTTTCAGAAACCAATTTTAGTCAATGGCCAAAGATTTAGTGATATCAGCAATCATCCTGGTCACCTGGTACATGAAGAGAGCAGCTGTTCAGTGCTCAAACAATAGGGCTGCTGCAGAGGCTTTCTTATACAGTGTGTATCTGGAATTAAAATCTGTGCCTCAAATTTTGATGTGCCTCAAATTTTGAGGGTCTCCTCTTCAGACGTTCAGTTTTCTGAGTTTATAGCCTTAGTTCTAAGGGCTAGTATTCTATTACTCTGTTCTGCTTTTGTGCTTAACTCCTACATTGATATATTTTCAATGGTGCTTAGGATGCATTGTGTGGAAGCCTGTAAGAAAGCCCTAGCTATGTGTATCCTTCAGTTGGCAATTCTTATTTTCTTTTCGGTTTCTGGGTTAATTGCTGCCTTTGGTCCTGTTGAGAATAAGGCATCTCTCACTAATCTCTTCACAGCTGTCTTTTACAGCATGGTGCCCCCATTCATAAACCCCATCATCTATAGCCTACAGAACAGAGAGATTAAAATTGCTCTATGCAGAATGTTCCACAGATATTTTGAACATCCAAGCAAGATTATCTGGATTAAAAATTTCTGAAAAATAATGGAATGAATTTTAACTCATATTTGATATATGTTCTTAAATAGGAATATATCCCAATTAAATATCCAGGTTTTTTCTATATAACCTTTTGCTTTTTACATACATCATAGTGAGCTATGCACCCAAGTCCTAATTTTTCAAATCTAGGCATTCATGTAATTCACACATTTTTCGGGAAAGTATTTTCCATATTGTAAAATTATTCTGAAAGATTTTAGGATGATTTTTAGCTAAAAACAAAGAATGATATCATGTGGAGAGGACAATGGATGAGTACATTACAGGGTGCCCATGCATATGAGAGAACTTCAAGGTTCAGGATCCTGATGCTCTGGAAGAGAATATTGATTGTTCTGATTTAGATAATTCAATTCAAATTGTTTTCATTGTATTTACCTTCTTACAAATGTTTGCACCAAGTAATAAAGTTATAGAATTGAGACTCAACTGCAGGATTAATGACACAAAATATAGCCAACACTGAGATCCCCATTAAAGTAGCTTCCCTCATTGTAATGTGCACTCTTAAACCTTAGGTTTCAACAGGACATATACTTTGTAAGCTTTTCTCCTTTCCTGTAAGTTGGCTCTTTATCATTTATAATACTTTGTTATTTGCTGTATTACTGATTTTAAAATAATAATTGCATTCATTTAGGATAATAAAATGTGATTTCATGCTCAGTTCAAGACCAAATATTTTAAGTGTATAAAGCTACCTACCAAAATACTGCTTTTAGTATATCTACCATGTTTACATATCTATCTATCATCTATCTATCTATCTATCATCTATCTATCTATCTATTTTTCTATCAATGTATCACCTCTCTCTATTTCTTCTTGTAGAGTTCATATTTCTCTCTGTATGTTTGGTTATATTTTAATAATAGATGCTTTTTTCTAGCTTATTGTAATACTATACTAATAATGAAGTATAATAATGAACAAAAGAGTTCAGCTACAAAATAACTTTAAGAAGGGGAACAAAAAATATATATGTGATTCTAGGCAGAATACATAGACTGAGGTGACTCAAAACATGAATATAGAATCATGGAAAAATCAATCAGAGGACAACTCCTCATATCTGCATGTGGCATCAGGCAATCAGGCATGCATTCACAATCCAAGAGCACCAGACACTGTCCTAAAGGAAGTAGAAATAAAAATAGAATACTGAGCATTATTGTGAGTGGGTATTTAAGATTCTTTCTCACTTAGCATTTTTTGGAACTTTCAGATGCTCTCTCAACACTTTCCCTCAAGGCATTTTTGCCATTTTACAGGTTTCAGTGTAATATTTCTCCAGTCATGATTTTCTTCAAAAATCCCAAATCATGTGAAAACCATAATCAAAACACAGTCCTTTCCTACACAAGTAAAGAAAATTTAGGGTCACTACATTAACGATATATGCACAAATCTAAACACATTTACACTGTAACACAAAAATATGAAAAAATAATTTTCATGGAAATGAGGCTATTAAAAGTACCTTAAGTCAATATGCATGAAGAATATATAAATGAAGGAAGAGAAGGAAGAAGAGGGTTCAAAGTGCAAAGACAAAGGAATAATTAAAAACAATAAATTTCTCAGACTTTATAAACATCTTTGAAAAAATTCAAATGCAGGAGAAGAAATTATTATAGAGAAAATTTTCAGAACTAAAGGCACAAAATGTTATTATTTAGAAAATAAAATATAACATAGACCTGACAAACCTGAATTAGGATTGCCAATATCTGGTAAGTATAAGAAAACATGAAGTAGGGATGATCATTACAAATGAGTATGAACTTTATATTTGTAAAAAAGATGTTTATTTTTTCATTTAAATTAGAAAACAGAAAATTTTAAAAATACATTCTTAAACTTAATCAAGTGAATATTAATCAAATATGTGGAAGAAAAATCATAAATGTTAGGTATTACTTTCCTGAATTCCTACTGGCACTGACTTAGGACACTACATATAGGAAGCAACTATGAGAGATCCACATCAAAAGACAACTGAAGTGAGGAACTGGCATGAGATACAAACAGAAATCATCTCATTCAACAGGCTGTGGCAGTGTGAGGTTATTTTATGAATCAAAAAAAGATAAAGATTGTGTTTTTAAACTGGTTTATTCCTGTGGATGTGATAACTTTTGATTACATTAAATTCAGTTGGGGGCCTTTGATTACATTACTTGATAAGATCACTTTAGGTCTTTTGAGTGGACTATGTCAGTGAGGCATGACTCAGGTTAAGTCTCCACCCTCTTGCTGGGTCTGATATAAATAGAAACCACAGAGAGAGACAGGCAGAGGTAAAGGAAGCTGCCATATTTGATCCTGGCATGTGAGAAAGAACTAGAAGATCACTTAAGCACAAACCCCATGAAGTGGGGCCCATGAAGCAACTCAAGAGGAGACAAGTCCTGCTGTATGCCTGATATCTTACAGCTAAACTCACGAAGAAAGTGGAACAGCCAAGAATGATATAGAAGGTGTGGAAAGAAATAAGCCCTAAGCCTGGTTGCCCTCAGCTGAGCTCAAACCTCAGCAGACATCAGTGTTCATATTGCTTCAACACATGGCAGCTGACTTTGGTGAGAAATCATCTCTGATGGTGCTTCAGTGTGGACTTTTCAGAGCCTTGGAACTTTAAGTTTTTACCCTGTATTAGTCAGCCAAAGTGGTGCTGATACAAAGTACCAAAAATCTGTTGGCTTTTATAGAGGGTACTTATTTGGGGTAAAAATTTACAGTTACAAGGCCCTAAAGAGTTCAACTCAAGGTATCATAAGAGATACTTTCTCAGCCAAAGTCATTTGCCACATGTTGCAACAAGAGGGCTGCCATTATCTGTAAGAGTTCAGACTTCCTCTTTCCTCTTAAGGCTCCATGGACCCAGCTTCTTCTGATCTCAGCCTTAGGTTGGAGGGTTCTTTTCTTTCCAGGCTCAGCTGCTTTGGTCTCTGCACAAGGTCAGCTGTAAACTATGAGATGAATGGCTCATCTCTCTTCCCTGAAACACAGGCTCAAAACTGACAGGTTCTTTCCTCTTCCATGTCTATGGAGTTCTCTCTATTCCTCTGTGTGTCTTCTTGATTCAGTGTCCATTTATATAGTCCACAAAGGGGGCAGGGACTCAAACTAAGTTGCCCTAATGACGTGGTCAAATCAAAGCCCTAATCTTAACATAACTTAATCAAAGGCATCTCAGCTGAATCTAATACAATCAAAGGGTATTACTTTCAGAGGGACAGACCAGTTTACAAACATAATTTCTCTTTTTGAAATTCATAAATAATTCCAAATTGCCTCATACCACAAATAAATTCCCTTTATCAAAGCCAACCCATTCTGGTACTTTGCAACGGCATCAATCTGGCAAACAAATACCGTCCAAAGTAGAAAAGTTGCTTATGATGCTGTGGTTAGACAATTGCTGGAAAAATGGAAATGATAGAATAAGATATTAATTTCAAGAAATTAGGTATTTTACAAATAAACTAATATATATGTAAAAGTTCTACAAGAATTTCAGAGAGTTATATAAAACACAAATATATGATTGATATATATATATATCTCATTACCAAGTTGTATTTATCTACATAAACATGTGATTCAACATCAGAAAAATGAAAAGAGCAATTCATGACAACAAGAGAGTTTAAGGGAGAAACTTCATAGGATCATGCCTTGTTTTCAGA
The DNA here is from genome assembly GCA_029593785.1 of Cabassous unicinctus. Classification (NCBI taxonomy): domain Eukaryota; kingdom Metazoa; phylum Chordata; class Mammalia; order Cingulata; family Chlamyphoridae; genus Cabassous; species Cabassous unicinctus. The sequence goes on along the minus strand of JAQZBX010000962.1, from coordinate 12,585 downwards.
AATGAATTATGTTGCTAAAATACTAATTCATGATAAAAACTGTTATAGAATATTTAAAAAGTAATATCCTATGAGTAAAAGAAACTATTAAAAGGAAGTTTTCTTAGATCAAGCACCATATAACTTAAAATATGTATGATAGAAATATTTCTTCATTGGGAAACAGACAAATGAGACCACTCTCACCAACTTCTTTAGGAAGTGTAGTGGAGTAAGAAAAGGGAAACAAAACATATATGAATGGAAATGAAGAAACAACACTTTCATTAGCAACACATATAATTTTGATTGAGAAGGTTAAAAAAATCAACCTGTGCAAATATATTAAGAATCTTATTTGAATCATGTTTGAGAAGGTAATTGAATTCTACATGCCAATAAAGAAATATGAAACACATATATAAAAGAAACAAAATATAGAAAATGAATTAAAAAAAACAATTCATAATAGAGTGAAATAAAAAAGTAACAGAGATTTCACAGATCTTGTGAAAAAAATAAATGTTTCATTGAGGGCTCTTAAGTAACTGAATTAAATGGAGAGATAGACCCTATATATGGATTGGAAGACTAAATATTATAAAAATGTCAATTATATTCATAGGTTGAATGAGATGTGAAGAAAAATCCCTAAAGATTTTCTACCATAGAAATTGACAAGTTGGCCATAAAATTCACATGAAATCCAAATAGAATAAAAACTCCTAAGGAATAAAAAGTTAAAAGGATTTCCTATAAATAATAGTAAGTAAACATTGTGGCAAAAAGTAAAAGAATGAGAAGTACAGATGCAACAGAATGGTGGGTATGTATATGAATATTCTGATGACAGGTGCAGCAAGGAATTGCAGTGGAAAGAATATTTGTCTTACTCAACCTACTCAAAGCCAACTCTAAGTCAATTAAATAATGAATTAAGGAAATCACTATTAAAATAATTTTGAAGATATCTGTAGAAGTTGGAAGGAATGTTTTAGAAGGAGGAGGAGGATGAGAAGAAGCCAGAGAAGAGGATGAGGAAGAAGAGTAGATGGAGGAGGAGGAAAAGATACAAAGATATACACCATGGAAACATATTTGTGAATTTGATTGCAATAAATGAATTTTTTTTTTCAAGAACCAAAAAAGTTCACAGAATTAGATATAAATCACTAAAAACATGTGTGACTTTTCAGGCTTAGATATGAATTTTTAAGAAAAGGAAGCACATATATATTGTTTTACACATGACAGTATATTCTGCATCATTGATATGAGGAAAATAAACAGTGTATTCACCTGGTACTACCACATATTCAGCAGTTTGAAAGAAATATATCTGGATTCAGTAATTATTGGTGATGATGTGCAACAAAAATTTGTGGAAATATTATATGTGTGTGTGTGTGCATAAATTGCTACAGCTTCTCTGGAAAACTATTTGATACTTTCTTAGCAAACTAAGAATAATTTACATTACAGTAAGAAGAAAATCTGTGCTGAGAGCAACAGAGATTTTCTACTTATGACACATTTTTTGTTGGCTATAGTTTTGATCCATAGTCAGTACCCACATTCTCTGCCCCAGATATTGGAGCAGCCTGCATGCACATGGGATGTTACTTGTTCTCATGGCAGAATGATAAGCTGTTATGAAGAAGTTCTCATATGTTGGCTCTCAAACCCACAATCAGAGAGATAAACATGATAAACTCTAGTAGCCCTTGGTGTTTGCATTTATACTATTTTTATAAATATATAGTGTACTTCCAATAATCATTTCCCTATAGCATTGTTTATTCTTTTTTCTTTTTAAAAAATATAATATCCAATTTTTAAAAATTCATACCAAAAGCACTTCCATGTGCTTTCCAGAAGGATATCAAGTCAAGAACAAAATACATATTTTTCAGATATACACTATCATTTCCCCAAATGTAAGTGACATTAAATTCATTTGCATATATGTGATATGAGTGCAGAAATAAAGAAAGAAATCGATGCAACAGAATAAAGTACACAGCTACAGAAAATCTCATTTAAGAACACAATTTATGATAAAGATATTGAATGGTAGTCTATGTACTTTCAGTTAATGGTGATTGGACAGCTGGATATTCATTGACAATAATGGAAATTTCACTCCTGCCTTTCATTTTGCACAAATGATGTAGTATAAGGACAACACATGAAAGTCAAAACTATAATGACTTAGATACTAACATTGCATAATATCTTCAGGATACCAGCCTAGGTAAGTATCTATCATATAAGAAGAAAATACAAACTACAATGGAAAATGTTGATTATATTTGAATTGAAAATATCTATTCCTCGAAGCATTTAGAATAATTCAAAATTTTATGAAACAAACTAAGGGAACGTACATGCCATAAAAAATACAGACAAGAATATCCCAGAAGAGAATTCCAGATTTATTTAAAGTATATTAAAAGTTAAAAACATACACACACACCCAAACTAATCATAAATTCTAATGAAGTCTAATGAATCCTTGATATTTCTTATGTAATATAAAGCTTCTTTAAAAATAAAATTAAAAACTAAAAAAAAAAGAAATAGAAAACATGAACAGAACTATAACAAGAAAAGAGATTGAATCATAAGTCAAAAGCATGATTAGAGACTAGGTTAGGGAGACAACAATAAAACAAGCAAGTTAAGGTCCTCCAAAAGCCTGATCCTCCACAGAAACCCTGGAAGAATGAGCAAAACCTGTCAGAATCAACTTTCATGAAAATCAAGAAAATAGTCAAAGATTTAAATCAACTAAGCAAATATTCAAACAAAATAGGTGCCTAATAGTTGCCCAGAGAGGCTGAGGGTGCACTCTCACTCCTCCTGCCCTGTCAGGGTGGGGATGGAATCAGAGATGTGTCCAACAGTCTAGGCATTGCAGGATGAAAGCCTGGAGAGGCTGAGGGTCACTGTCCCTTCTGCCTTGTCAGGGGCAGGGATGGAACAGGAGTACCAATCTAAAGGAGCAGCTTTGGATGTATATAGAATGGGGAGGTGCTCTGAATCATCTAGGAGGGTACTGGAAAGATAAAGAAGCCAAAGGAAAACCATGAGTTGCTCACCGATGTGTCTGGAAATGGCATATATACCCCCCCTCAGGACAAATAGCCTAGGTAGAGCCCCTGCCTCACTCCTCCAAATGGAGTGTGAAGGAGTGTTATCTGGGAGGAAGAGGGGTCTGGGAGGGTAGAGGGTGGTTTCTTTGCAGTGAGTTTGGTCAGCTGAGACCCCTTGGAGTCTCAGAAGGGACCCCAATCTGACAGGGAGAGGAGAGGAGAATCTCCTCAGGCAGGCTGTCACACCTAGCCACCCAGGTAAAGAGTGGAATTAGTTTAGAGAGGGGGCAGGGACAGAGAGGTGCCTATTCAAGAGGGATCAGGCAAAGTACTAGGAATCTAACCTACCTGAGGGAAAGGAGGCAGATAGATTTATGAAAGCCTAACAACCTAAGGAGACAGTTTAGCTTAGTGGAGTAATTCTCAACAAGCATATACAAGGTTCCTGGTTCAATTATAGACTATTCTTAGAGAAGTGATCCACCCAATTATCAGACATACAGCTGATACTATATGACAGGGAACATATAGACATTCTTTTTGGATTAGCTTTTCTTAGATCTCTTTTTTATTCATTCTATTTTTTTTCTCTATTTTGTATCTCATTTCATTGTTTCTGTTCCACTTTTTATTTTTATTGCACAGTACTTCTTACTCGTGGTAATTATTTATTTTCAAAGGTATTGTATGGTTCCTCTTCTACCTTTCATTAATATTATTACTATTACTCTTTTTTCTCTTCTTATCTCATTTCTTTTCCCTGGCCCTAATTTTTTTGCAAGGGAAAACAGAAAGGAAATAGAATAAGAGGAATGAAGTGCCCAAGTGACACCATACACATGCAAAAATACAACAACAAAATAAAACTCTAGAGTAGAAAGAGAAGTTAATCAACAAAGTAAACCCATCAAGATAAACAGATGCCTAGACACCAATAAAAAAATAGAAGCCATACTAAGAAACCAGAAGACATGGCTCAGTAAAATGAATAAACTAAAAAACAGGAGGAGATACAGAACATGGAACAACTAATCAGAGATGTCCAAACAAATATCATGAATCAACTTAATGAAGTTAAGGAGAGATTAAGGATATTAAGAAGACACAGGGAGAACATACTGAAGAAATTGTAAACATACATAAAAAGATAATGGATATGATGGTGATGAATGGCACAGTGCAAAAATTAAAAATATACTGGAAGCACATAACAGCAGATTTGAACAGGCAGAGGAAAGAATCAGCCATGTGGTAGACAATACAGCTGAAATCAGACAGATAATAGAATAGATACACGAAAAGATAGAAAAAAATTCTGCAGAGATTTAGAGATTAAAATTACAACACAAAATGCTCAAACATATGCATTATAAGCATCCCAAATGGAGAAGAGAAGGGAAAGGGAACAGAAGAAATAATGGAGGAAACAATTGCTGAAAATTTCCCAACTCTATTGAAAGACATGGATATACATGTCCAGGAAGCACAGTGCACCAACAGTATAAATATGAACAGACCTACCTCAAGACATATACTTCTCCAATTATCCAATGTTCAAGACAAAGAGAGAATACTGACAGCAGCAAGAGAAAAGGGACCCATTCCATACAAGGAAGCTTAATAAAATTAAATGCTGATTTCTCATCTGAAACTATGGAAGCAAGAAGGCAGTGGTATGACATAGCTTTGATACTAAAAGAAAAAAACTTCCAGCCAAGAATTTTCCATCCAGAAAAGCTAGCATTCAAAAATGAGGGAGGGCTCTTTCTGCCTAGAGAGGTCTGCATCAAATCTTGGCATGTATTTCTGTCTTTCTCTCCCATTTCCCAGCAAGCTCTGTTCTCTCCCTTATTTCACAAATAAATTCTTTTTACGAGTCTAAATTAAAAAAAAAAAAAAAAATGAAGGAGGACAACCAGCAAGATTGTGGCAGAGCAAGGAGCTCCTAGAATCAGTTCCTGCTACAGGGCAGTTAGTAATCACCCAGAGTTATCTAAAGGATTTCTTTGGGGGCTCCAGGAGAGCAAAAGTGCATCCTGTAACATCCTTGAAAGAATGGAAGGAGGAGATTGGTATCTGCAGAGAAGATTCATAGGTAGAGTTGTCCATGCCATGGAGGCTGGTGCCCATCCTCCACTGGAGGCACAAACCGCCTTGGGAGCAATTCCATGGCTGGAAGTGGAAGCCCCACTTCCCAAAAATAAGACAGGAAGAGATGATTGGGGACCAACTTCAGCTACTGATTAATAAATTCAGTGGGCTAAAGTATACTCCTAAGAACAGCTAAAGTTTAAATCTGTGCATGTCAGAAAGAGGCCAGTAGCTACCTTCTTAACTCAGCACCTAGCATGAGGGGAAGCAGGGAAGACTGAAAATCACAGTTTTGGTAGGGACTGGCTTCTTTCCATCTAGATCAGATTGCAGCTATAGCACAAGCCCCAGGCACATCTTGGGCAGGAAGGAAGCTTGGGGCAGCTGCACCAGTCTCTCTGGGAAACAACATGCCACACCATGGAGGCCAGTGATCATCCTACTTTGGCACTTCAAGCCACTCCAGGAGCTATTCTGTGGCAAGAATTGGAAGCTTCATTTCCCAAAAACAAAGGAGGAAGAGATGGTTGACAACCGATTTCAGCTACTGATTAATAAATTTGGTTGGCTAAAGTATAACCGTAAGAACAGATAAAGTTTGGATCTATCCACATTGGAAAGAGGCCAGTACCTTCCATTTTGACTCTACCCCCAGCATGAGGGGAACCCAAGCTGATGACTGAAAATCACCATGAAAGTAGAGACTGGTTTCTTTCATCTAGATTGGCCTGCAGCCTTAGCCTAGACTTCAGCCCCACCTTTAGCAGGGAGGAAGCTGGCAAGCCCTGTACTAGCCTACCCAGGTAACTGCAGTTACATTTGGCTGGTACAGACTGAATAATCAGGAGTCTCCTGGGGCAATTGCAGTCATCTTGGACCTGTTTGGCATAGAATGCTGCCCACATCTTCAGCTCCATCCCCACCCCAGGCAGGGGAGAAAGGGATGTGAAGCTTCATCAGTCTCTCTGGGCAACTACAGTCTAGACATGCACGACTTGGATTATTCCACACAGCTGTGGCTCTCTATCTACACACTGGCAAAGACAAGTTGAGAGAAGCATCATCAGTCCTTGAGGCAATGAGGACAGCTTGAGCCTCCACAGCTATTGGCACCAACTATATCCCTCGCTTCTACTACACAACCAGTAAGGGAGAAGGGCAGGAAGCCTTAAACTAAAGAGAAAAACTGCATCCAGAATAAATACTCTAGTAAGCCAGATGCCAAGACAACAGCAAAAATTTACAATCCAAACCAAGAAACAGGAAGATGTGGCCCAGGTAAAGGTATAAGATAAACATCCAGATGACATAAAAGAGTTTAGACAACTAATCAAAATGTTCAAACAAATCTCCTTAATAAATTCAATGAGATGGCTAAAGAATTTAAAGATATTAAGAAGACACTGGATGAGCACACAAAAAAAATTGAAAACATACATAGAAAAAGAGCAGATCTTATGGGAATGAAAGGTGCAATAAGTGAAATAAAAAATGCACTAGAATCATATAATAGCAGATATGAGGAAGCAGAAGAAAGGATTGGTGAGCTTGAAAAAATGGCCTATGAAAGTGAACATACAAAAGAACAGATGAAGAAAAGAATAGAAAAAATTGAACAAGGTCTCAGGGAACTAAATGACAGCAAGAGACATGCAAACATATGTGTCATTGGTTTCCCAGAAAGAGAGGAGATGAGAAAAGGAACAAAAAGAATATTTGAAGAAGTAATGGTAGAAAATTTCCCAACGCTATTGAAGGACATAGATATCCATGTCCAAGAAGCACAACATACTCCCACCCCAGAAAATAGGAATAGACCAACTCCAATACACATACTGAGATTCTGAGAGCAGCAAGAGAAATGAATGCATAACATATAAGGGATACACAATAAGATTAAGTGCTGATTTCTCACCAAAAGCCATGGAGTCAAGAAGACAGTGGTATGATATAATTAAGATGATGCTAGAGAAAAATTTCCAGCCAAGAATCTTATATCCAGCAAGATTGTCTTTCAAAAATGAGGATGAGCTTAGAATATTCACAGATAAACAGAAACTGAGAGAGTTTGTAACCAAGAGACTCACTTTACAGGAAATACTAAAGGGTGTGCTACAGCCTGCAATGAAAAGACAGGAGAGAGAGGCCTGGAAGAGTGTCTACAAATGAAGATTATATCAATAAAAGTAACTAAAAGTGTCAAAAGAGTGGTGAAAACAAAATATGACAAAAAAAAAACAGCAACGAATAATCAGGAAAAAAGTTAACCAATGATGTAAAGTACTTTTATTCAGAAAACTACAACTCATTGTTAAAATAAATCAGAAAAAGTCCTAAAGAATTGGAGAAACATTCTATGCTCACAGATTGGAAGTCTAAATATCATTAAGATGTCAATTCTACTCAAATTAATATACAGTTTCAATGCAATCCTGATAAAAAAATTTTACCAGAATTCTTTAAATAAATGGAAAACCTGATTATCAAATTTATTTGCAAGGGTAAGGGGTCTTGAAGAGCCAGAAACATATTTAAAAGGAAAGGTGAAGATGGAGCACTCTCATTTCCAGACTTTAAATCATATTACCTAGCTACAGTGGTAAAAACAGAATGGTACTGTTATAAAGAGAGACACATACACAAATAGAAACGAATTGATGGTTCAGAAACAGATGCTCACATCTATGCTCAAGTAATTTTTAACTATCCTGTCAAACCGACCCAACTCAGGCAGAACAGTCCATTCAACAAATGGTGCTGAGAAAACTAGATATCCATAGCAAAAGAACGAAAGAGAATTCTATCTCACATATTATAAAAAATTAACTCAAAATGTTTCAAAAAACAAAATATAAAAGCAAAAACCATAAAGACTCTAGAAGAAAATGTAGGAAAATATCATCAAGACCTGGTGGCAGGTAGTGGATTCTTAAAAGAGATAAAAGGAAGACTGAGATGGACTACTGATATTTGGTGTATGTAGAAGTTTTAATTAGCTTTACTATAAAAGTGTGGATATGTACAGAGTGGATGATAACACATTATAGTGAGTAACAGCTGGTTTATAAATGGGGATGTGGATGAAAATGGTAGTCTATGGTTGTAAATGCCAATTGACAAATCCTAGAGAATAATCTAGGTACTAAATAGCACAGTAAACCCAGAGGTGGTTGAGAATTTTGGTTGATGGTGTAGATTCAAGAGTGTCCATTGTAAGCTATTGCATATGTACATAACTATTGCAGTGTGGCGGGAATGTGGAGAAGCATGGGAAAAATACAACTGGAGTGACCTATGGACTAGGATTAACAGTAATAATGTAATATTCTTGCATCTATGCCAAAGATGTACTGTGTTGATAATGAGGAAGTATGGAAAATGTGTGCCAAATGTATGTTGAGGAATTGGTAATAATCAGATGATATTATCTCATAATCTGTAATGAATGTTCCACCTCGGTGTGGTGTGTGATGGAGGAGTGTTGTTTGGGAATTCTGCACATTTGCTTGATTGTTTTGTAAGTTTACATCTTCTGTCATAAAAATATATATAAAAGAAAATAATAGGGAGGGTTGGGGGGCAAAATAAACCAAAGTAAGATAAGGACTATACTTAGCAGTAAGAAGTTGACAATATTCTTTCATAATTTGTAACAAATGTCTCATGACAATGCAAGATGTTGGTGGAGGCTTGATGTATGGGACCCATGTATGATGTTATGAATGTTTGCCTTGTAAGTTCACAACATTTACTATACACTTATTGTTTATGTATGTTCATGTATAAATGATATAAATATAATAATAATAAGGTGGATTGGGGGAAAATACTTTGGTTAGTAGTAATATTTTGAGGATGCTCTTTAATCACTAATTAAAAATGTTTAACAACAATGCAAGGTATTGGTGGTAGGGTGAGGAATGAGAGCCCTGTATGATGTTATGTATGTTTGTATTGTAAGTTCAAAACAATTGCTATAAGCTTATCATTTATGTATATTCAGGTATGAGTGATATCCTTCAATAAATTTATTTAAAAAAACATTAAAAAATGAGGGACAGTTAAAAATATTCACAGATAAACAGAAATTATGAGAGTCTGTGAATAAGAAACCTGCCTTTCAAGAAATAAAAAGGGAGTTCTTCAGGTTGAAATGAAAAAAATAAGAGAAAGATAGAGTTAGAGGAGAGTGAAAGAACAACAAAAAGATAAAAAGAGAAATAAAAACAACATATGGCATAGATAAACCTAAGGAAAATATGGCTAATGTAAGTAATCCCTTCACAGTAATTACATCAAATGTTAATGGATTAAACTCTCCATTCAAAGAGACACAGATTGGTAAAATGGATAAGGAAATATGACCCATGTATATGCTGTCTATAAGAAATCCACTTTAGACACAGAGATGCAAGGAGATAAATGGTTGAAAAACAATTTTACATGCAAACAATAAACAGAAAAGGGTGGGAGTAGCTATACTAATATCAGACAAAATAGATTTTAAATGAAAACTATTGTAATACACAAAGCCAGATACTATATATTAATAAAAGGGGTAATCTTTCAATAAAAAAGAACAATTATAAACATTTATGCACCGAACCAGGGTATCTCAAAATACATGAGACAAACATTGAAAAAACTAAGTTGGGAAATAGATGCTTCTACAATTATAGTGGGAGACTTTAATACAGAAAACATCTCAACAGAGAATCATTTTAGAAACAAAGACCTTGAACAATATATTAGAAGAGCAGGACCCAAAAGTCATATACAGAACATTACAAACAAATACAGCAGGATATACATTCTTCTCAAATGCACGTGGATCATTCTCCAGGATAGAACACATGCCAGGCCACAGAACAATTGTCAATGAATTCAGAAAGATTGAAATTATACAAAGTCATTTCTCTGATCACAATGGAATGAAACTGTAAATCAGTAAGGAGCAGAGAATCAAATTACGTACAAAAATAAGGAAGTTAAACAACACACTATTAGACAAATAGTGGGCCAAGGAAGAAATCCCAAAAGAAATCAGTACTATTTTGAAACAAATGAAAATGACAACAGTACATATCAAAACTTATGGGATACAGCAAAAGCAGTACTGAGAGGGAAATTCATAATGATAAGTGCTTATATGAAAAAAGAAGAAAGAGCTAAAATCAAAGACCTAACTGCACACCTGGAGGAATTAGAAAAAGAACAGCAAAGTAACCCCAAAACAAGTAGAAAGAATGAAATAACAAAAATTAGAGCACAGCTAAATGAAATTGAAAATAAGAAATAAGTAGAAAAAATAAACAAAACCAAAAGCTGGTTCTTCAAGAAAATTGATAAAATTTACAAATCCTTAGCTACTCTAATGAATAAAAAAAGAAAGAAAATGCAAATACATAAAATAAGAAGCTTGGAAGGAGATATCACCACTGACCACACTGAAATAAACAGTATGATAAGAGGATATTTTGAAAAATTGTATGCCAGCAAGATAGATAATTTAGAGGAAATGGAAAAAATCCCTAGAAACACACAATCAGCTTACAATGACGAAAGAAGAAATTGATGAACTCAACAGACCAATCATAAGTAATGATATTTAATTAGTCAAAAAAGGCCTCCTAACTAAGAAGAACCCAGAACCAGACAACTTCGCAGTGAATTGTACCAAACATTCTGGAAAGAACTAACAACAATTCTGCTCAAACACTTCCAAAAAATAAAAGCATAGGGAACATTCTACAACTCATCCTATGATGCCAACATAAAACTAATGCAAAAGTCAAAGATGCCACAAGAAAGGAAAACAATAGACCAATCTCTTTAATGAATCTACATGCTAAAGTCCTCAACAAAATATTTGTAATCATATTCAATGACACATCAAACAAATTATACACCATGACCAAGTGGATTTCATCCCTGCTATGCAAGGATTTTTCAACACAAGAAAATCATTCAATGTAATATACCATATAAACAGATTGAAAGAAAAAAGTACATGATCACTTCTACAGATGCAGATAAAGCATACAACAAAATCCAGCACACTTTCCTGAAAAAAAAAAAAACTCTTCAAAAGATAGGAATAGAACAAAACATCCTCAACATGATAAACAGTATATATGAAAAACTCACAGCTAACATCATATTCAATGGTGAAATCCTAAAAGCGTTCTCTCTATGATTGGGAACAAGACAAGGATGTCCACTATCAACGCTCCTATTTAACATTGTGTCAGAAGTACTTGTTTGAGCACTTTGGCAAGAAAAAGATATAAACGGCATCCAAATTAGAAAAGAAGAAGTGAAAATTTCACTATTTGTAGATGACATGATTTTATACCTGGAAAGCCCTGAAAAATGTAGAACAAAGTTTCTAGAGCTTATAAATGAGTTCAGCAAGGTTGCAGATTATTAGGTCAATGTGCAAAAATCAGTAGCATTTCTATACACCAAAAAATTGAAGATGAAATCAAGAAAAAAATCCCACAAACAATAATATCTAAAAGAATTAAATACTTAGAAATAAGTGTAACAAAAATGTAAATGACTTGTACACAGAAAACTATACAAAACTGTTAAAGGAAATCAGAGGAGACCTAAGTAAATGGAAGAATATTCCCTGTTCATGGATAGGAAGACTAAACATCATCAAGATGTCTATCCTTCCCAAAATAATCTACAGATTTAATGCAATCCCAATAAAAATCAACACAGCATTTTTTTATTGAATTGGAAGAGCTAACTATGAAATTTGTTTGGAAGGGCAAGGGACCCTGAATAGCCAAAGACAGATTGAAAAAGAAAAATGAAATTGGAGGAATCACACTACTGACTTTAAAACATGGTACAAAGCTACAGTGGTCAAAACTGAATGGTATTGGCACAAAGATAGACATACTGACCAATGGATCCAATTTAAGAGTTCTGATATTGATGTTCAAATATACAGTCAACTGATATTTAAAAAGTCCACCAAGCCCACTCAACGGGGAGAGAATGGCCTCTTCAACAAACAGTGCTTGGAGAACTGGATATATATAACCAAAAGAATAAGAGAGGAATGCCATCTTACACCGTAGACAAAAATTAACTCAAGATGGATCTAAGATCTAAATATAAGAGCCAAGACCATAAAGAACTTGAAAGATAATGTAGGGAAGCATCACAGAATCTTGATAAAGAAATGGTTTCATGAACTGTACACCAAAAGCATGAGCAACAAAAGTAAAAATAGATGAATGTGACCTCCTCAAAATGAAAAACTTTTGCACCTCAAAGGAGTTTTTCAAGAAAGTGAAAAGGCAGCATACATAATGGGAGAAAATATTTGGTAACCATATATCTGATAGGGGATTAATATCCAGCATATATAAAGAAATCCTACACCTCAAAAATAAAAAGACAA
>JAQZBX010000961.1:0-92276 GCA_029593785.1 Cabassous unicinctus | reverse complement strand
ACCCCCTGGTGGGTGGGGAATTGAATATAAAAGGCAAGGCAAAGAACAGAGTTGAAGCAGTCTTTTGAGAAGCAGTTTTGATGTTGGAAAGAAGGCCCCAGGAGAAGAGAAGCAAGCCATTTGCCTGATCACCTACAGCTGACCTTGTGGAGGAAACAGGAGCTAAGCCCGGAGAGCAACGCAGCCCCAGGAAGAGAGGAACCCCAGAAGCCTGAACCCTGGCAAACGCCGGCAGCTGTCTTGCTCTAACATGTGACAATGGACTGTGGTGAGAGAAGAAACTGAACACTTTCAGTTTCTGGCCCGGTAACTGTGGACTTCTACCCCAAATAAATACCCTTTATAAAGACCAACCCATTTTTGGTATTTCACATTAGCACCCCTTTGGCTGACTAACACAATGATGCACTCCAGTAAAGCCCGGTCATTATTTAGGGAATTCCACCAATAATAACTGGATTGAATGAGTGCACCTCTCAGCCACAGCCATTCTGCTGTGGTCTTACTCCCATATCCCTCAAAACAGGAGCACTTTTATTTTCAGCATTCCTCAGAAGCTTGTTATCAGCCCTGGATCTCTGTGCCTGGGTATGTGTGGGGTTCCAACTCACTTATGTGAGTTCCTTTAAAATCTGTTTCCACAGTGAGAGGGATCCAGGCTGCCTCCTGCCTCTGGAGAACTCCCAAGCTTGGCATGGGTCTCATTGAGAAGGAAGAGAAGAGGGCCGATACATCCTGGGTGGAAGTTTTCTACCTGATAATATTTTCTTTCTTCAATTCAGCATTTGTGATGTCCCTCTCCAGTCTTTACCATCCTCCAGAGTATCTGAGGAGGTTTTTTCAGGTTATGGCTTCTATCACTGTGTTGATGATATCACCAACTGCCACTGATTTTTTAACTAATACTTTTTTATTTTTAAGGAACTTCAGATTATATAAATGTTACATAAACACTCCCACACTTACCCACATCAACATCCCTCATTAGTGTGGCACATTTATTATATTTGATGAATACATATTGAAACATCACTAATAACCATGGACTTTTTTTTCAAGAGGTACCAGAGATTGAACCCAGGTCCTCATACGAGAAGCAGGTGCTTAACCACTGATTTACATCTGCTCCCCAAAGAGAGTTGGTTTTATCATTTGTTTGTTATTGTTTTGTTTTTAGAAGGTTCCAGAGATTGAATCCAGGACATTGTACATGGGAAGCAGGTGCTCAACCACTTGAGCTACCTCCACTCCCTCATTGATTTTTTCTAACTTTATCTCAACTTCAAAAGGTAAAATAATAGACAAAAAGCAGCTTAACAAATTATCAAAGCATAATCTCAAGACAAGGATGCCAACAGTCACCATTATTATTCAATATTGTGCTAGAAGTTCTAGCTAGAGCAATTAGACTAGACAAAGAAATAAAAGGCACTTAAATTTTTTAAGGAAGAATTAAAACTTTCACTATTCATTAATGACATGATCGTATATCTAGAAAATCCTGAGAAATCCATAACAAAGCCACTAGTATTACTAGAAGAGTTAGCAAATTTGTGGGATACAAAATTACATGCAAAAATCAATAGTGTTTCTATATCCTACTGATGTGCAATATGAGGAGAAAATCAGAAAAAAATTCCATTATAACAGCGACTAAATTAATAAAATATTTAGGAATAAACTTAATCAAGGACATAAAGGACCTATATTCAGAAAACTACAAAATATTGCTAAAAGAAACCAAAGAAGATTTTTAAAAATGGAAGGGCATTCCATGTTCATGAATTAGAAAACTAAATATCCTTATGTCTGTTCTACCCAAACTGACTTACAGATTCAATGCAATACCAACAAAAGTCCCCAAAGCATTTTTATTTAGAAACTAAAAAGCCAGGGTTTATGCAAATATGGACAATGGGTTAGACATATGAATCTTAGCTCTGACTAAAACAACAAAGAAAAAGCCAGAGGCTCCCATGGGGACATGCTTTGGGGTATAACAAACCAGGACACTGCTCACCAACTCCCAGGAGAGTGAGGTATAGAGACACAAAGAAGCCAAAAAAAGTAATTGTGAGTTATTAAAGCTCCTCGCTGCTGGAAAGGGCTCCCATCCCCCACCCCTGAGATATTAAGTGAGGATAAAACACCTGGTGAAGTGTATCTAACTTAGAGTAGAGCAGAGGTCTACCTTTATGGGAAGGTGCTCTGAGTCATCTAGGAGGGTACTGGACAGATAGGAAAGTCAGGAATAATTTGGGGTTGCTTATCTCAGTGACTGGAAGGAGTATACATACTGGACACTCAGGGTGGACAAACTAGATGGAGACCCAGCCTCCTGTTCCAAATGGGATTGTGATGGCAGATTCCCTGCAAGGAGCAAGGATCTGGTAGAGTGGAGAGAGATTTTTGGCAGTAAGTTAAGCCAGCTGGGCCAACCTTGAATATCAGAAGGGACCCCGACTCAACAGGGAGAGAGAAGGGGGATCACCTCAGGCTGGTGGTTATGACCAGCCACCTACATAAAGAGAGGAATTACATCAGAGAGGAGGCAGAGACAGGTGGTGATTCGCACCACTCCAGATGACTGCAGGGGATATTACCTGCCTGAAGGTAAAGGGGCTGATAGCCTTCTGAAAGGTTAATCAACCCAAGGACCCAGAATCACTCAGTGGGGGAATTCCTGTCTAAAATATATGAGGTCCCTGGTTTGATTCCTGGACATTCCTTGAGAAGAAATCCACCAGGATATCAGGCATCCAGCTGAAACTTTATGACAGGGAACATATAGACATTTTCTTTGTATTAGCTTTAATTGGATATCTTATTTTTTTTTTAAGTTCATTTTCTTTTATTTCCTTTACTTTAATCACTAAAAACCCAGTTCAAAACCTGCAGAGGGCAGTCTGCAGGGTGAGTGATTGAGGAACACCAGCTGCCTAAGAAGATCATTAGTGGTCTAAGAAAGAAGGCTGTTTTCCTGTATTTATTAATTTTTTTCTTCTGTCTCCTTTTTTAGAAAAATGAGTTGCTGTTATCTTGTTTCATACTTGTTTTGTATCCCATCCATTTCTTACTCTGCTTATTATTGCTTTTTCTTTCTTTTATTCTTTTGGTTACTGATCTATTCTTCCTATGCTATTTCTTTTTACTCCATCATCTTTATATCTTTTGTTTTCCATTGTTGTTCTTTCATTCCATCTCTTTTACTTGGTCTCCAAATTTTCTTGTTTGTATTTCTCCCTTTCTCCCTTTTTCTCTGTACACCATCTTTTTTAATTTTTTCTTTCTCTCTTTTCTATTTTCTTTTCCCCTTTTCTCACCATTTGAGCATTTTAATTCATTCAATATATTTGTTTCTCTATTCTGTTTCTTGTTTCATTGTCTCACTTACACTTTCCTAATCTTATTCTTCCATGCTTCTTACTCATGTTAAAACTTCAATTTCCTAGGTCTTATATGTTTGTTTTCCTGTCTTTTACTGATACTATTACTATTATTCTTTTTGTCTTCCTATCTCTTTCCTTTTATCTGAAAACTTTTTTCTTTCAAAGAACAGGGGCAAATCTCTCTCTCACACACACAAAAAAATAGCTGAGTAGGGGCAAGAGGCTGCCTGAGTGAGCTGACTTGGGAACCCACAGTGTAGGAGACTTCAGGGCATTGATCTGGAGAGGGCTGGATGAAGAGCTAAATTACTCAAGGTGCTGCTGGCTTGATTCTTGGTTACTGTGTTTCCTTTTCCTTTTTTCTGTGTATACTGATTTTGTATCCCAAGGCTATCACTTTTCTTTCCCTAATCATTCTATTTTCTGATTTATGTTGTTGTTCTTACATTCCACCTCTCTGTGTTTAGTCGCCAATTTTTCTGGTATTTATTTCTCCCTCATCTATCCTGTTTTCTTTCTTTTATGAACATTTTTCTTTTTATCTTTTCTTTTCTCTTTCCCTCTATCCTCATCATACTGGCATTTTAATTCAGTCTATATCTTTTTCTCTATTTGACGTCCCATTTCATTGTTGGTACCCGACATTTCTATTCTTATTACTCTACACTGCACACATGAGTTAAATATTCATTTTCCAGTGTCTTAAATGGTCCTGCATCTAACAATTGCTACTATTATTACTATTATCATTTTACTTTTCTTACCTCTTTCACTCTCTCAGGCCCTAATTTTTCCTCCAAGGAAACATAGACAGCAACAATGAAATAGAATAAGAAGAACAAAGTGTTAAAGAGAACTTAACACACACACAGAAACAGTAATTAAATGAAACCATACAGCAAAAAGAGAAGCTAATCATCTGAATACACCCAACAAGATAAAAAGATGACCAGAAGACAACAAAAAATTTCAATCCATACTAAGAAACAGGAAAATATGGATCAGTTCAATGAAAAAACTAAAAACAAGGAAGAGGTGCAAAATATTATACAACTAATGAAACCTGTGCAAACAAATATCATAGACCAACTTAAGAGAAGGAAGAGATTAAGGATATTAAGAAGATACTGGGAGAACATCCTGAAGAAATTGTAAATATACATAAAAAGATAATAGATATGATGGTGATGAATGGCACAATCCAAGAAATAAAAAAGATACCAGAAGCATGTAACAGTAGATTTGAACAGATGGAGGAAAGAATTAGTGATGTGGAAGACAGTACATCTGAAATCAAACAGATATTAGAATAGATAGATAAAAGGAAAATTCCAGCAGAGACTTAGGGATTTGAATGATAACACAAAATGCACAAACATATGCATTGTAGGCATCCTAGAGGGAGAAGAGAAGGGAAAGGGGACAGAATGAGGGTTGGAGAATATAATAGCCAAAAATTCCCAATTTTATTGAACAAAATTGATGTACAAATCCAGGAAATGCAACACATCACAAACAGTTTAAATTCCAACAGGCCTACTCCAAGACATATACTTATCAAACTGGACAATGCTAAAGAAAAAGAAAGAATACTGAAAGCAGCAAGACAAAAGAAGACATCACATACAAGGGAAGCAAAATAAGATTAAGTACTGATTTTTCATCTGAAACAATGGAGGCAAGAAGGAAGTGGTATGATATGTTGAAGGTACTAAAAGAAAAAGATTCCAGCCAAGAATTCTCTACCCATGAAAGCTGGCTTTCAAAACTGATGGAAAGTTCAAAATACTCACAGATGAACAGAAATTAAGACAGTATGCCAATAAGAAACCTGCCCTTCAAGAAATACTAATAGAATTCTGCAGGTTGAAAGGAAAAAACAGGAGAGAGAGCTAGAGGAGAATGTAAAAACAACTAAAAAGGCAAAAAGATAATTAAAAACAACATATAACATACATACCCCCCCCCCAAATATGGCTAATGTAAGTAATTCCTTGAGAGTGATAACACTGACTGTTAATGGAATAAACTCACCATTTAAGAGACACATATTGGCAGAATGGATTAGGAAATATGACCCATTTTTTATGCTGTCTAAAAGAAACCCACATTAGACCCAGGGATTCAAAGAGGCTGAAAGCGAATGGTTGGAAAACTATATTAAAAGTAAACAATAACCAAAAAAAGGTGGAGATAGTCATACTAATATTGGACAAAATAGACTTTAAATGCAAAACTGTTTTAAGAGACAAAGATGGACACTATATATTAGTGAAAGGGAGTAATCTTTCAAGAAGAAGAATCATAAACACTTACCCAACTAACAGGGGCACCACAAAATAAATGAGGCAAACTCTGGAAATACTAAGTGGAGAAATGAAGCCTCTATAATTAAAGTGGGGGACTTTAATGCATCAGTGTCATCATTAGACAGAACATCTTGGCAAAGAATCAATAAAGAAACAAAGACTTTGTTTAATATATTATGAGGATCTGGACCTAATGGACATATACAGAGCTCTACAACAAGATACAGTGGGATATACATTCTTCCTGAGTCCACATGCATCATACTCCAAGGTAGGCCACATGCTAGGCCACAGAAAACATCTCAATGATTTTAGAAACATTGAGATTATACAAAGTAATTTCTCTGACCACAATGGAATGGAATTGGAAATCAGTAAGGACCAGAGAACCAGATTAGGCACAAAGATATGGAAGTTAAACAACACACTCTTAGATAAACAGTGGGTCAAGGAGGAAATCTCAAATCTGTAACTACCTTGAAATGAATGAAAATGACAACATAACATATTAAAATATATGGGATGCCGCAAAATCTGTACTGAGAGGGAAATTCATAGACATAAATTCGTATATCAAAAAAAGAAAGAGTTAAATCAAAGACCTAACTGCACACTTGGAGGAATTGAAAAAACAGCAACAAACTAACACCAAAGGAAGTAGAAAGAAGGAAATAGCAAAGATTAGAGCAGAACTAAATGGAATAGAAAATAAGAAAGCACTATAAAAATGAACAAAACCAAAAGCTGGTTCTTTGAGAAGATCAATAAAATTGACAAACCCTTAGCCAGACTACCAAAGAAAAAAAGAGAGTAGATGTAAACACACAAAATAAGAAATAAGGAAGGAGATATCACCACTGACTCCACAGAAATATAGAGTATCACAAAAGGATACTTTGAAAAATTATATGCCAACAAGAATTATAATTTAGAGGAAATGGACAAATTCCTAGAAACTCACAAACAGCCTACATTGATGAAAAAAGAAATCGATGAACTCAACAGTCCAATTACAAGTAAAAGAAAAGACTCAGTCATCAAAACCTTCCCAATTAAGAATAGCCCAGGACCAGATGTCTTCACAGGTGAATCCTACCAAACATTCCTGAAAGAATTAACACAAATCCTACTTAAATTCTTCCAAAAATATAGAAGTAGAAGGAACATTTCCGAACACATCCTATGATGCCAACATGACTCTAATACCAAAGCCAAACAAAGATCCCACAAGAAGGGAACTTAGATTCTAAATGAACCTAGATTCTAAAATCCTCAAAAAAATACTTGCATATTGCATTCAACAATATATCAAATGAATTATATACCATGACGAAGTGGGTTTCATCCCCAGTATGCAAGGATGAATGTAATGCACCAAATAAACAGATTGAAAGAAAAAAATAATACCATCATCTCAATAGACACAGAAAGAGCATTTGACAAAATACAGCACCCTTTCTTGATAAAAACACTGCAAAAGATAAGAATAGAAGGATACTTTCTGAACATGATAAAATGTATATATGAAAAACCCACATCTAAAATCATCTTCAATATTGAAATCCTAAAAACTTTCCTTCTAAGATTGATAACAAGACAAGGATGCCCACTATTAAAACTCATGTTTAACATTGTGTTAGAAGTACTTGCTTGATCACTTAGGCAAGTAAAAGATATAAAAGGCATCCAAATTGGAAAGGAAGAAGTAAAAATTTCATTATTTGCAAATAACGTGATCTTATACATTGAAAGCCATGAGAAATGTACAACAAAGCTTCTAGAACTTGTAAATGAATTCAGTAAAGACACAGGCTATAAGATCAATGCTCAAAAGTCAGTAGCATTTCTGTACACCAATCACAAGCAACATGAGGAGGAAATTAAGAAAAAAGATACCATTTTAAATAGTAGCAAAAAGAGTCAAATACATAGAAATAAATTTAAAGATGCCGAAGACTTATATACAGAAAACTACACAACACTGTTAAAGGAAACCAAAGAAGACTTAAATAAATGGCATATTCCTGGTTCATGGATAGGAAGATCAAAAATCATTAAGATGTCTATTCATGCAAACTAATCTACAGATTTAATGTAATCCCAGTAAAAATCAACACAGCATTTTTTAATGAATTGGAAAAACTAACTGCAAAGTTTATTTTGAAGGGTAAAAGGCGCCAAATCACCAAAGACATATTGAAAAGGAAAATAAAATTTGAGGTATCACACTTCCTGACTTTAACATACTACAAAGCTACAGTGGTCACAACCGCATGGAATTGGCACAAGGATAGACATACCGACCATGGAACTGAATTGAGAGTTCTGATATATATATCCTTGCATATACAATCATCTATTATTCAACAAGACCATGAAGCCCACTCACCTTGAAGAGAATGGCCTATTCAACAAATGGTGCTTGAAGAACTGGATAGCCATATCCAAAAGCATGAGAGAGAAATACCATCCCATACCTTACATAAAAATCAACTCAAGATGTATCAAAGATCTAAATATAAGCAACAAAACCATAAAAACTTCGTAAATAATGTACGGAAGGACCTACATGACCTTGTAATAGGAAATAGTTTCATGAACTTCACACCCAAAGCACCGGCAGTGAAAGAAAAAAAAATTGATAAATGGGACCTCCTGAAAATTAAAGATCCTCCCACCTCAAAGTATGTTTTCAAGAAAGTAAAATACCAGTCTACTCAATGTGAGAAAATATTTGGCAACCATATATCTGACAGGAGCCTCATATTCTGCATATATAAAGAAATCCTATACTTTGAAATAAAAACAACGCATTTAAAAAATGGGCAAGTGATCTGAAAAGACACTTTTCCAAGGAAGAAAAACAAATGGCTAATAAGCACATGAAAAGATACTCAACATCACTAACTATTATGGAAATGCAAATCAAAATTACAATGAGATATCATCTTACACCCATTGGACTGGTGGCTATTAAAAAAACAGCAGACTATAAGTGTTAGAGAGTATGTGGAGGAATGGGAACCCTCATTCACTGCTTGTGGGAATGTAGAATGGCCCAGTCATAGTGAAGTACAGTTTGGCAGTTCCTTAAAAAACTAATTAAAGCTTCCATATGACCCAGTAATTCCACTGCTTGGTATATACTGAGAAGAATTGAAAGGAAAAACACGAAGAGTTATATGCACACCAATATTCATAGTGGCATTATTCACTATTGCCAAAGTTGGAATTAACCCAGGTGCCCATCAACAGATGAATGGATAAACAAAATGTGGTACATACATACAATGGAATATTACTCAGCGGTAAGGAGGAATACAGTGCTAACATATGGGATAACATGGATAAATATAGACGACCTTATGTTGAGTGAAGCAAGCTAGCATTGAAGGATTAATAGTATATACCTCAATGGTATGAATTGAGTAAATGGAGCAGACTTAAAGAGCTATTTTCTGGAAGATAGGTTTTCAAGAAATAGAACGGGAGAAGAAGATTGTGAGCCAACACTCATATGGACATAATCTCTGGCAAAGTGAAAGTGTGTAATTACCTATTGAAAGAATATGACAAAAGAGTAGTGATATTATTGGATTGGGTGTTGCAGGGTTGACAGATGGGTAGATTGGTAAGGGTGGGTTGGATCATCCAGGGTACTTGGGGAGGATTGGGATAAGGACCAGGTGAATACTGGGGATTTGCAAGTATGTGGTTGAAAGTACAAAATTGAAAATGCTCTTTTGGCAATATGACAAGGAAGGGTTGCTGGTTTAGTGTGTTGGGTGGGGGGCATTTTGGATAAGGCACACCTGAGGTACGCTTCTAGGAAGTTAGTGAATGATCATTCTGTCATAATGTGTTTTATCAGTGGATGGAGACCCACATAATAAGCAGGAAGGAGTTAGACTCCCATCTTCAGGAGGACCAGTTTCTTCACAAATAGAGGTTTGGGAGACACTTGAGAGCATGGGCAGTTTGTAATAATGAAGGACAAACCAGTATGTCAAGACCTCAGTCTTGTTGCATGTAACTATGAATCTTGTCATACAAGGAGTGAAGCCAAGGGTTTCTGGTGTGCCCCAAGGGGAGGGTGGGAGAAATAGAGTATATCAAACAGGGGGTATTTAGTGGGCAGTGGAAGTGTTCTACATGATCTTACAATGATGGACACAGGACATGGTAAATATGATAAAAATTTATAAAACTATATGTTCTAAAATGTAAAACATAATGTAGGGGTCAGATGTGGCTTAAATGGGTGAGCATCCTTCTGCCATATGGAGGGATCTGGGTTCGATCCCTGGGACTTCCAGGTAAAATAAAGAAAAATATAGAAGACATAGAGGCCCCCAGGCCTGTTGAGTAGGTAGGCCATCAGGCCCCATGTTCGGGGAAGCCATCAGGCCCCATGAGCAGGTGAACCTCCAGGCTCTGTGCACAGGAACATTGTCAGGCCCCATGAGGGAAGATCCCCCAAGCCATGCACATGGGTGTGCAACCAGGTGCTCTGTGCAGGCATGCTAGGCCTAACCAAGCCATGCAGCAAGTTGATGATGTAACAGGAGAGTGACACAAGGGATAGCCAAGACAAGATGTGCCAAAAAACAAACAAACCAGGAATTGAGGTGGTGCATGTGGCAGAATGTCTCTCTCCCACATCAGAGGTTCCCAGGATTGAATCCCAGTGAAGACAGGAGGAGTAGGATGAGAAGAGAGGGCAGAAAACAGGCACAGAGAAGTGCCCAGCAAATGGACACAAAAACAGCAAAAATGGGTGGGGGGGGCAGTTTAAAAATGGATAAAAGTAAATAATAAATAAATAAATAAATAAATAAATAAATAAATAAATAAATCTAAAAAAAAAAAATCACCATGTTTAGTAGGTATGTTTCCCTATTTGTATAACAAAGGTACCATCCACATATAAAAAGGTATTAATATGGGGGGGAGGAAAGGGGAAGGATACTGGGTATATGAGAATCTCCCATATTCTGTGTGTGACTTTGATGTGAGCTAAAACTTCTTTGAAAAAAAAAGGAAAAATTATGAGGCACTAGAGAATGAGTGGGGAAAGGTGCCATGATACAGACAGGACACTAGTTATTGCAGTGATGAAAGGTAAAATGTAAAAAAAAAATTTTTTTTAATATTTTTCTTTTTTTTAAATATCCCAATCTTTTAATTTTATTTTATTTTTAGTTTTATGAAAATTTTTATTTATTTTATTTCTTATATTTAAACTTATTATTGTTTCATTTTTCTATTAATTGTATTTGGCTATTGTAATGGCTTCATTTTTTTAAATTAATTTTTAAATTTTTAAAAAAGTTTTTTAGATTACATAAATGTTATGCAAAAAATATAGGGATTCCCATATGTCCCACTTCCCACAACTCCCACAGCTCCCACATAAACATCCTTCCTTAGTGTGACACATTAATTAGAACTGAAAAACACATCCTGGGGTTTTTCCATTAAGCATGGACCATAGTTCACATTGTAGACCCCACTCTCTCTCCCACACAGTTCTGCATGTTATATGATGATATAAAATGGCCTATATCTGCCATTGCAATGTCACCCAGGCCGATTCCCAAGTCCCAAAAAGAGCCCCTGTATTACAACTGCTTTTCCCTCTCCCTGCCGCAGAGCCTCCAGTGGCCACTGGCTCCACATGAATATTTTAATTTCTTCCATTGCTTGGGTCACAATATGTCTAGAGCATAATACCAGTAAGTCCACTCTAGTCTATAGCTCTTCCCCCCATTCCTGAGGAGTCTCAGATGGTGATGTTAACTACACCTCCAATTGAGAGGGGGTATATATTCCATGGGGATGATGGATGGGATTATCCTGCCTGCAGCTGCAGACTCTCTCAATTCCCTGGTATGGCCATTGTCCATCATCATCTCCCCACTAGTTGTCCTGGGTGAGTCCAATGAGCTGTAGAGAAGGAGTTGCTCCTCCACTGAGGTTCTGGACCTGCTTGCACATGGACAGCCAAAAGACTCAAGTCTCTGGACATGCACATAGAAACTCCAGCACCAAGTAAAGGTTTGAAAAGAAGGGACAGATGAGCTATGTGCAGGGAAGACATAGCTGAGTCCAACTCTGTCACTCTTAGGAGCACAAACTCCAAAGTAGGGTCCATTGGCAAGGCACCAAACTGCAGAGCTATCCACCCTGACATAGGATATTGGTGTCTCCAGAGCCCTCAAGAGGTCCACTATTTGGGGTGATATCCTCTTTAGAATTCTATGAGATCCTGTGGAGATGTGTGTGTTAGCACTGGGATGACCTCCTGACTCACTTTGAAGTCCCTTAGCCATGTAAACTCATTTGTCTTTACCTTTTCCCCCTTTTATTTGAGGTCTTTTTCTAGTTGCTTTGCTAGCTTGTGTTTGGTAGGACTCCCTCGGTGCCAGGGAGACTCACCCCCAGGAGTCATGTCCCACGCTGGGAGGAAAGTAAGGCATTCATGTCCTGAGTTTGGCTTAGAGGGAGACCACATTTGAGCAACAAGGAGGCTCTCAAGAGGCAACCATTAGGCATCCCATAATAATAGTCTAAGTTTTAATTTCAAGAGCCACATCTCATAAGGCTACTCATCAATATCAAGGGCCCATCAGTGAATCATCTTCCTTTACCAGTCACTGCCTTTGCACTTGGAGGACTGTTGCTGCTGACTTAGAGAATGTGGCAGAGCTGTCCAGGATGGGAATTCAGTATTCTCTCATTTATTGAGTGACTCTCCACCCACTATGACAATGCCCCAGGAACATCTGAACATTTTTAGATACCTTACATTTATGCTCTGGTGAACTGCTTCCCATGCAGCCCCATCCCTGACACCCCACACAAGCCATCCTCCCCCACCCCAATTGTAACACTTCTGTGATCCAAAGCTTCTTCAAATATGAAGCCATTACAATAGCTGCATATACTTAATAGGAAAATGAAATAATAATGATAAGTATAAACGTAAGAGATAAAATACACAAAATTTTTTTAAAAACTAAAAATAAAATAAAATTAAAAATTGGGATATTAAAAAAAATGGGAAATATAAAAAAAAAGTTTGACCTTTTGCCTTTTATCACTGCAATATTTAGTGTCCAGGTCGTATCATGAGACCTTCCCCCTCTCATTCCCAAGTGTCTCACAGTTTTTTTTTTTCATTTTGTTTTCAAAGAAGATTTAGGAAACAGCAAAGTCACACACAGAATACAGGAGACTTTCATATACCCAACATTCTCCCCTTTCCTTCCCCCCATATTAATGCATTTTTATATGTGGATGGTAGCATTGTTATACCTGATATACAAATAATAAAACATAGCTACTAAACATTGTCAATGGTTTACACTATGGTTTACATTTTAGACCATACACTTTTAAATATTTTGATGATATTTACCAAATCCTTTGTCCATCACTCCATGGTAATGAAGAACATTTCCACTAACCATTAAATACCCCCTGTTTAATCTATTCTATAACTTGCACCCCATTACCCCTGGGGCTTGAATCGTTGGATGACAA
This sequence comes from Cabassous unicinctus, assembly GCA_029593785.1. Taxonomy (NCBI): domain Eukaryota; kingdom Metazoa; phylum Chordata; class Mammalia; order Cingulata; family Chlamyphoridae; genus Cabassous; species Cabassous unicinctus. The sequence continues at coordinate 79,033 of JAQZBX010000961.1, read as the reverse complement.
GTTTCATAGTTACATGCAACAAGGGGTCTTAACACACTGGTTTGTCCTCCCCTATTAGGAACTGCCCTTGCTCTTGAAAGACTCCTGCCTGTCTATTTCTGAACAAATCATTCCTACCAAAGATGGGATTCCAAGTCCTTCCCACTCATTATGTAGGTCTCCACCCGCTGAAACAAAAGATTAAGACAGAATGAACACTCACATACTTCCTAGAAGCCTACTCCAGGTGTACCCTGTCCCAAATGGCCCCCCAACACCATAAATCCATGACCCTTCCTTGTCATATTGCCAAAAAAACATTCCTATCTCTGTACTCTCAATCTCATACTCATAAATCCCCAGTGTTCACGTGGTCCCTCTCCCAACCCTCCCACCATTATCCTGGACCTTCTAACACACCCTTTCCAATCCACGCACCTATCAACCCTGCACCACCCAACCCAGTATTATCATTACCCTCCTTCCCTATCCCTTCAAAATGCAACTACATTCTATCATTTTACCATAGATTATGTTCGTATGGGTGATGGCTCAAAACTTTCTCTTCTCTTTCTATTTCTTGTAAACCTATCTTACAGGCAATAGCTCTCTGAGACTGCTAAATTTCCTTAATTCGTATCAGTGAGGTCATGTACTGTTCATCCTTCAATGCCTTGCTTGCTTCACACAACATAAGGCTTCAAGATTCATCCATGTTATCACATGTGTTAGCACTTTATACCTTCTTACACCTGAGTAATATTCCATTGTGTGTGTGTACCACATTTTGTTTATCCATTCTTCTGTTGATGGGCACCTGGGTTGATTCCAACTTTTGACAACTGTGAGCAATGCTGCTATGAACATTGGTGTGCATATATCTGTTCATGTCTTTGCTTTCAATACTTCTAGGTATATACCCAGCAGTGGAATTACTGGATCATATGGAAGTTCTATAGTTAGATTTTGAGGAACTGCCAAACTGTCTTCCATGATGTTTTGACCATTCTACATTCCCACCAGCAGTGGATAAGGGTTCCCATTCTTCCACATACTCTCCAAAACTTATAGTCTGCTGTTTTTTTTTAATACCTGCCATTCTAATGCGTGTAACATGGTATCTCATTGTAATTTTGATTTGCATTTCCCTAATAGCTAGTGATGTTGAGCATTTTTTCATGCACTTTTTAGCCATTTGTATTTCTTCCTTGAAGATGTGTCATTTCAGGTCACTTGCCCATTTTTTAAATGGGTTGTTTATCTTTTTATTTTTATTTCTCATCTGAAACCATGGAGGCAAGAAGACAGTGGTATGACATAGTCAAGATACTCAAAGAAAAAAACTCAGGCACAAGTTCTCTATCCACCAAAGCTGGTATTCAAAAATGATGGACAGTTCAAAATATTCACAGATAAATAGGAATTAAGAGGGTATGTGAGTAATGGCTTCATTTTTAAAGAAGTTTTGGATCACAGAAAGGTTACAACTGTAACATGAGAGGATTGTTGGTTTGGGGTTTCAGTGATGGGGAATGCACGGCAGGAAGTTCACCTGAGCATACATATAAGGTATGTAAATATGTTCAAATGTTCATGGGATATTGTCACAGTGGGTGGAGATTCACATAATAATTGAGAGAACACTGAATTTTCATCCTGGAGAGCTCTGCCACATTCTCTAAGAGAGCTGCAGCTGTCCCCCAAGTGCAAGGGCAGTGACTGGCAAAGGAGGATGATCTACTGATGTGCCCTTGATATTGATGACTAGGTTATGAGACTTTGACCCCTGAAATTGAAACAGTGTATAGTTATTCTATGCCTAAGGGTTGCTTCCTGAGAACCTCTTTGTGCTCAAATGTGGCCTCTCTCTAAGCTAAACTCAGCATATGTATGCTTTACCTTCTATCCCAGCATGGGACATTCCTCTAGTGGATGAGCCTCCCTGGCACTGAGGGATTGCTACCAAACACAAACTTGCAATGAAACTGGAAAAAGACCTCAAATAAAAGGGGGAAAGTGTAAAGACAAATAGGTTTATATGGCTAAAGGACTTCAAAGTGTGTCAGGAGGTCATCTCAGACGTAACGCTTATACACATCTCAGCAGGATCTCATAGACTTCCAAACTGGATACTACCCCAAATAGTGGGGCTCCTCATATCTCTGGAGACACCCAGGTCCTATGGTCAGTGTGGATACCTCCAGAGTTTGGTGCCGTCCAGTGGGTCCAACTTTTGAGTTTGTGCTCCAGAGAGTGACAGAGTTGGACTCAATTATGTATTCCCTGCACGTGGTTCATCTATCTTTTCCATTTAAACCTATACTTGGTGCTGGAATTTGTAGGTTTACATTCAGATACTTGAGTCTTTGGACTGTTCATGTGCCACCTGGGCCTGAAACCTCAGTGGAGTTGCAACAACTAATCTACAGCTGATTGGACTCACCCAGGAAACCTGGTGGGGAGATGATGACTGACAATGGCCATCCCAGGGAATGGAGAGAGTCTGCAGTTGCAGGCAGGATAGTACCATCCATCTTCTCCATGGTATATATGCCCCCTCTCAATTGGAGGTTGACTGGATGTCACCATACCAGAATCCTTGGAATAGAGGGAAGAACTATGGACTAGAATAGACTTACTGGTATTCTGCTATAGACATATTGTGATTCTAGCAATGGAAGAAATTACGACAGTGATGTGGAGCTAGTGGCACTGGAGTCTCTGAGGACAGGGAGAGGGAAAAACAGTTGTAATATGGGGGCATTTATGGACTTGAGAATCCACCTGAGTGATGTTACATTGACAGATATAAGCCATTTTATATCATCACATAGCATGCAGAACTGTGTGGGAGACAGTGTAGATTACAATATGAACTATAGTCCATGCCTAATGGCAAACCCCAGGATGCATTTATCAATTGCAATGAATGTGCCACATTAATGAAAGATGTTTATTCAGGAGGATGTGGGGGGTGTGGGAAATGGGGCATATGGGAATCCCTATATCTTTTGTGTAACATTTATGTAAACTAAGCATCTTTAATTATATATATATATAAATTTACATAATAAAAAAATAAATTTTTAAAAAGAAAATAGAAAAAAGCCAATTATCAAATTTATTTGGAAGGGTAAGAGGCCCCGTATACCCAAAAATATCCTTAAAAAGAAGAACGAAGTTAGATGCCTTTCATTTCCTGACTTTAAACCATATTAATTAACTACAATGGTACAAAAATTAACATTGTACTGTCATAAAGACAGGTAGGTTGACCTATAGAACTGATTTGAGAACTCAGAAATTGACCTTCAAATCTATAATCAAGTGATTTTTGACAAAGCTTTTAAGCTACCCAGCTGAGCCAGAACAGTCTATTTAATAAATGGTGCTGGGAGAACTGGATAGCCATAACCAAAAGAAAGAAAGAAGACCCCTATCTCACACCTTCTTCAAAAACTAACTCAAAATGAAAATCAAGAACTTAAACATTAAAACAACAGGGGAGTGGATGTGGCTCAAGCTGTTGGGCCCTCATCTCCCACAGGGGATATCCTGGGTTCAGGTCCCAACGCCTCCTAAAGAAGAAGAGCAAATGCAATGAGCAGAGGCAACAAGCAGATCCATGGAGCTGATGCAATTAGCAGATGCAAAGAGCACATAAATGAGTAGACATAATGAGAATGGAGCAGATGTGTGCCTACCTCCCACATGGAATTTCCTGGGTTCATTTCCCAGAGCCTCCTAAAGAAAAGGAGCAGACACAATGATCAGACACAATAAGAAAATCATCAGAGTGAGCAGACAATGAGCTAACACAGTTAGGAGATGAGTGCAAACATTTAGCACAAACAATGAGCAGACAGTTGAGCAAGCCATTTTGGGGGTGGAACAACCATAAACTCCTAGAAGAAAATGTAGAAAAACATCTTCAAGATCAAGTGGTAGAATATGTGTTCATCAATTGTAACAAATGTACAACACTAATGAAAGATGTTTATGTGGGAAAGTGTGGGAGGAGGGGTGGGGTATATGAAAATTCCCCATATTTTTAATGTAACATTTATGTACTCTAAAGCTTCTTTAAAAATAAAAAAAATTATGGGAAAAAAAAAAAAAAAGATCAAGTGGTAGGCAGTAGTTTCTTAAACCTTACACCCAAAACATGAGCAACAAAAGAAAAACTAGATCTATGGAACCTCCTCAAAATTCAACATTTTTTCCACCTCAAAGAACTTTATCAAAAGGATGAAAAGGCAGATGTCTTGATAGAAGCAAATATTTGTCAATCACAAATCTGATAAGGGTTTAATATCCATGATATATAAGGAGAACATAAAGCTCAATAATAAAAAAGGCAAATTATGCAATTAAAAAATGGGCCAAAGACTTGAAAAGACATCAGTCCAAAGAAGAAGTACAAATGGCAAAGAAACACATGAAAAAATATTCAACATCACTAGCAATTAGAGAAATGCAAAAAAAAACTACAATGAGATATCATTTCACAACTATTAGACTGGCCATTATTAAGATGTCTGAAAATGTAAATGTTAGGATGTGGAGATATAGGAACACTTATTCACTATTGGAGGGAATGTAGAATGGTTCTGTCACTATGGAGGACTGCGTGGCAGTTCCTAAGGAAGTTGACTTACCATGGGACCAGCAACACCCCTCCTAGGTATATGCTCAGATGAACTGGGAGTAGAGACACAAATAGACATCTGCACACCCATGTTCAGAGCAGCATTATTCACGATAGCCAAAAGTTGGAAACAACCCAGGTGTCCATCAGCTGTTGAATAGATAAACATATTGTGGAGTATACACATGATGGAATATTATGCAGCAGTAAGAAGAAATGAATTTGTGAAGCATTTGACAACATGGATGAATCTGGAGGACTTTTTGTTGAATGAAGCAAGTCAGACATACTGTATGACTGCCCTATTATCAACTAAATATATTATGTGGAATATAAATATATCATGTGAAATATGAATATGAATAGAGTTGCATATACGACTTTTTCTTTGAATATGAACAAATATAACTTAATGTTATAAGATATTACTATCAGACAAAAAAACTCATCTTACTAAGTTTAGGAGAACAGACTCAGAGTACTACATATTCTATACATATATATATTCTATTCATGTATATAAAATGTAAAAATAAATCAATGTATAAAAATGAAATTAGATTAGTGGTTTTGTTAATCTGAGGAAGTAATTTGAAGGGGTGTGGAGTCTTTCGTTTTGGAGTAATGAAATTGTTCTAAAGAATTGAGATGTTGAATCTACATTTGGATTATACTGAAAGGCATATATTATAAACTTTGATTAAGGCATATGGTATGTGATTATATCTGAATAGAACTGCTTAGTAAACAAATAAATAACTGTGCAAGAATAGCCAGAAACAACAGCTATGTGTAGCAGAGGAAAGAGATTTAGAGGTGAGGATTTTTCTTGTACTTTTTTGTGTATTATTATTGAAATAATGAAAATGCTCTAGTTCATTGGACTCACAGGACATCTAATGAGAACATGATGATGGACAACACCCATCCCAAGGAACAGAGAGTGGCTGCAACTGCAAGCAAGATAGTTCAATCCATCTGTCACATGGAATCTAAGCCACTGCTTAATTAGAAGCAGAGGGGGCATCACCATCTGAAAATCCTCAATATTGGGGAATGAACAAGGGACTTAAGTCGACATTATTATTCTATTATTGACTTATTTTTATTCTAGCAACGGTAGAACCCTTATCATTGATGTAAAGCAGTGGCCACCAGATGTTCTGAGGGATGGAAGAGGGAAGAACAGGTGTAACATGTGGGCATTTTGGGGACATTGGATCTATTCTCTATAACATTGCAGTGATGGATACAGGTCATTGAATATTTTGCCATAACTTACAAAATTGTGCAGGACAAAGTGTAAACTATAATGTAAACTGTGGTCCATGGTTAGTAGCAATGCTTCAATATGGGTTCATCAATTGTAACAAATATGCCACACTAATGATGGATGCTGTTAATGTGGGAAATTTTGGAAAGGGAGGGAGTGGGGCATAAGGGAATCCTTTATATTTTATGTAACCTTTGTGTAATCTAAATGTTCTTTAAAAATAAAAATAGAATTAAAAAAGAAAATTCTCAAATAATGATTGAAGGGATGAATGCACAACTATGTGAGAATACCAAATACCATTGAGTGTAAACTTTGGATGAATTGTATGCTTTATTAATTTCAAATCAATAAAATTAATTTGGTTTAAAAAGTCCATTCCTCTAAAGCCACACTAGTAGATCTTTTAAAATCCTTTTAGGAAGAGAAAGTGACATTTTAATACAAGAAAGGGCATCTAGTCTATTTAAAGAAAATTAAGGCTGTTAATACTGGAGTATTGTAGGGGAAGAAAACCCCCACAATCCTAAGTCAGGCAGTGGATCATATCCTACATTAAAAATTTATTGCCAATGTATCTCTGACAGAACTCGAGCAGTCAATTTCTGATGCTAAGCTTTTCATTACAGATGCAAGATAAAAAAGGTCCTTGCACTTTCTGTCTGGTTGTGGCAACCAAGATTGAATGTGGGGATATAGGAAATTTTAAGAACATGGATAATGAAAAATACTCTGAGCAACTCAGAAATAAATTTGTAAACAGCAAATACTCTTTTTACTCCACAAAAGGAATCTTTTTGAAGATTGGCTTTACATGCGATGTGTTGGAAGACTATTTCCCCTACACTCTTGCCTTCTGGTTGATTCCTTCTGGTTAAACCTTTAACAACATTCAAGGGTTAAAAAAGAAAACTTGATAAAAGCAAGCCAGTGGGGCTCTGGAGACACCCAGGTCCTATATAAGGGGGATAGCCCCAGAGCTTGGCACCTTATCAGTGGGCTCTACTTTGGAATCTGTGCTCCTGAGAATTACAGAGTTGGACTCAAATAAGTCCTCCCTGCACATGATCCATAGTCCCTTCTATTCAAACCTATATGTGAAGCTGAAATTTGTAGGTGTTCTTCCAGAGACTGGAGCCTCTGGCCTGCCTATGTGCCAGCTGTGCCTGGAATCTCAGTGAAGCTGCAACTCCTACTCTACAGCTCAATGGACTCACCCAAGTCACCTGGTGAGGAGACGATGATGGACAACGGCCATCCCAGGGAATGGAGAGAGCCTGCAGCTGCAGGCAGGATAATCCCATCCACCGTATCCATGGGATATAAGCCCACTCTCACTTGGAGGTGGAGTGGACATCGCCATTCCAGTCCCCTCAGGATTGGTGGAAGAGCTATGGACTAGAGTGGACTTAATGGTATTCTGTTGTAGACATATTGTGATTCAAGCAATGGAAGAAATTGTAACAGTGTGGTGGATCCAGAGACCACTAGACGCTTTCAGGGTGGGGAGGGGAAGGGTAGTTGTAATACAGGGTTTTTTTCAGGCCTTGGGGATTGTCCTGAATGACGTTGTGGTGATGGATATAGGCCACTTTACATCAGCATATACCATGCAGAACTCTCTATTTCTTATTTCAGGATGTGTATATCCATTGCAGGTGATGTGCCACACTAATGAAAGATGTTTATGTGAGATGTTATGGGAGGTATGGGAGGTGAAGATCATGGGAATCCCTGTAATTTTTGTGTAACATTTATGTAATCTAAGCATCTTTTAAAATTTATACGAAAAAAAATAAAAACAACAAACAAACACACACACAAACAAACAAGCAAAAAAAGCAAGCCAGTGATTCTTCTTTTTTAAAATATTGTTGTCAGGCGGGTTTTTGTCATTCTGATATCTCAGGGGCTGAGGAGGTGGAAGATCATTGCAGATGTGAAATGGGCCCCATTTTCACCATGATTTAGGACAGGAGGTTTATACACTAACTTATGCATGCACATGGCACTGACCTTTGGTGATCCATTTTGCATATTTTCCCTTCAAATTCCCACTTTTTTGTCTGGATTACATAGTGCTAATATAGAAAAACCTTGGAGAAAGAAAGTGGTCCCCAGGGAGAATGTCTAATTTAGAAATGAAACCTTCATGAGGGCTTGCGAGGAATGGGCAGAGCTGCCTGAAGAGTTCTGGCCCCTTTCAGTATTTCACTATTTCAGATCAAATACTTTTTCTTTCCTCCCTCCAAAATTCATTATAAACATGAAGTCCAAGAAATGCTTAAGAGTTGAACTAGGGAATTCAAGAAGGAAACAAAGTACATGAGGGCGGTGGTAGCCTAACAGTTTTTGTTTGCATATTTGCATAAGTATAGAGAGGATCATTGGATCCATAAGGGAAATATGACTCACAAATATTTAGGAATCAATGACATAAAAATTCCATATAAGAAAAGTGTCCTTAATGTAAATGAATTTATTCTATCATACATTAAATATTAAATTAAATGAAAAATATTTAAATATTTTATATGAATTTAAATATAGAATATTTCAATAAATATTTCAGTTTAGAAAAAAAAGAATGGCTTTAATTTATTTTTCTTGCCTAAATGCCAATACAATGCTGAACAGAATTGGCAAGATTGGAGATCTTTTTCTTCTACATGTTCTTACAGGGAAAGCATCCAGTCTCTCATCCCTGTCAAACTAACCTAGTATTCATGGGATAAATCCTTCTTGTCATAGCCTATAATTCTTTTTATATATTGTTGGTTTCAGCTTGATAGTATTTTATTGTAAATTTTTGTATTCATATTCATAAGAAATACTGGTTTATACCTTTATTTTCCTATGAAAATTTTGTCTGGATTTGGCATCATGAATAGAGTTAAGAAATATTCCCTTTCTTCTATTTTTTTGGAAGAATTGTGAGGAAATCATATTAATTCTTTTTTAAATATTTGGCAGAAGTATTTGGGTAAGGCATTTGGGCATGGGCTATTTTTGAGTGTAATTAATTGATTACTAAATCAACCTTTTCACTTGCAATAAACTTGCTCAAAATATTTCTTCTGCAGTTTTAATATCTTCTGTCTTTCTGGGAATTTGTCCATTTCAGCTAAATTATTCATTTTTTTACCATAATGTTTTTCTTGGAATGATGCAGTAATCCTTTTTATTTCTCTAAAGAGTGATGAGTCCTTTTTAATATCTAATTGTACTAATTTGAGTCTTCTTTCTTTTCTTTATAACCAATCTAGCTAATTTTCCTCAATTTTCTTGACCTTGCAAATAACCAGCTTTTGTTTTCTTTTTAATTTTCTGTACTGTTTTTCTATTATCTATTTCATTAATTTCTGCTCAAACCATTGTTACTTCTTTTTTCTTCTTGTATTAGATTCAGTTTGCTCTATCTTTTGAGCATTTTGAAGTTTGGTTATTGACTTGAAAGCTTTTTTCTTTATTAATATAGGCAAATACATTTACAAATTTCCCTCTAAGGACTGCTTCATCTGCATCTCACATAATTTTTTTTATTTTAACAACTTTATTTCAATTCACAAAGTTAAAAGAACAGAAAAAGACAGCTCAACAAGTTATGGAATCATTACTTCTAAACATTTTTTTAAGGCACTTTTATCTTATCTAATTTCAGATGCTAACTCATTTGTTCCTCTAGTGTTCAGAAAGATACATAGATGAAAACAGATTAGTTAAATGACATAATCAAGGTCTCCTTATTAATGTAAAAAAGAAGAGAAAAATGCTTACTCATATTCATGTCTCAAAAACCCAAACCCCATATTCTTTTTTTAACCTTTAGGATTAATATAGTACTAACCTTGCTTTTGTTACAAAAGCATTGCAATATTGTTAACTATAGCCCATAAATTACATGCTATATTTTCTCATGTATCACCACATTCTTAGAACCCTGTAGTAGAACATTCCTGTATTTATATTGTTAACCACAATCCTTAGCTATTTCCAAAATATTGTTATACATTCCCAATATTATCCTCCAAATAGCATTACTCTTCCAAGATTACTCATTTCCGCTGCAATCACACCCATAAATCTACAGTGTTTGTTACATTCATTTAATGTGTTACCATCCTGTCCAAACATTACCATGTATTTACATTTAACCATATTAAACATTCTACATACATCGAGCATTTTCTTCACCTTCTTATCCCACATTCCAGCTCCCACCAACCTACACTTCATAGCCCAACTGCATAAGTCTACTCATTGTATTTAGTTCATTTTTTGAATAAAAAATTCATCCTTTTGTGTCTGGCTTATTTCACACAACATAATATCCTCAAGATTCAAACATGTTGTTATGCGCTTCTTCAATTGAGTACTTCTTACAGTTGAGTAATATTCCATCATATGAATATACATCTTGGTTATCCATTCATCAGTTGTCAGACACTTATGTTGTTTCCATCTTTTAGCAATTGTGAATGATGCTACTACGAACATTAATGTGCAATATTTGTTCATATCCTTGCTTTCATTTTTGAATATATTTTTAGTAGCAGGATTGTTGGACCATATGGCAGTTCTATATTTAGGTTCCTGAAGAATAGCCAAATCATCTTCCATAGAGGTTGTAACATTTTACAGTCCCACCAGCAGTGAAGGAGTGTTCCTATTTCTCCATATCCTTTCCAGCACTTGAAGTTTCCTGTTCTTTTAATAATGGCCATTCTGTATAGTTTGAGATGATATTTCATTGTAGTTTTGGTCTGCATTTTCCTAATGCTAGTGATGTTGAACATCTTTTCATGTGTCTTTGGGCCATTTGTATTTCCACTTCATAAAAATGTCTCTTTAATTCTTTAGTCCATTTTTTAAAATGGGGTTGCTCATCCTTTGTTTGTTAAGTTATGAGATCTCTTTATGTAACATAGAGATCAATCCCTTATCAGATGTATAGTTTCTGAAGATTTTTCCCATTGAGTAGGCTGCATTTTACTGTTTCTCAAAGTCGTTTGAGGAGTCAAAGTATTTAATTTTAAGGCAGTCCCATTTATGAATTTTTTCTTTTGTTTCTTCTGTTTGGGTTATAAGGTCCAAGAAATCACCACCAAGCACCATATCTTGATGTTTCCCTGTGTTTTCTTCAGAGTTTTATTGTCAAAGTTTTATATTAGATCCTTGATCCATTTTGAATTAACTCTTGTCTAAGGTGTGAGATAAGGGTCCTCTTTCTTTCCGATATGGTATCCAATTTTTCCAGCACCATTTGTTGAATAGGCTGTTCTGCCCAGCTGAGTGGCTTTGAAGCTTTGTAAAAAATCACTTGACAATAGATGTGAGGGTTTATTTCCAAACTCTTGATTTAATTCCATTGATCTATAGTTATGCAAGTACCTTGCTGTTTTTATCACTATAGCTAGATAATATATTTTGAAATCTGGAAATGAGAGTCCTCTAACTTTGTTCTTTTTAAAGATATTTTTATTGTTTTTGGGCCCTAACCCTTCCAGATAAATTTGATAATTGGACTTTCCAATTCTACACAGAAGGATATTGGAATTTTTATCTGGATTGTGTTAAATCTGTAAATCAGTTTGGAAAGTATTGACGTTTTAATGATATTAAATCTTCTAACCCATGAAAATGGAATATCGTTCAATTTGTTTAGATCATCATTGGTTTCTTTTAGCAATGCTTTATAGTTTAATGCATACAGGTTTTTTATGTCCTTGGTTAAATTTATTCATAAATATTTGATTCTATTAGTTGTTATTATAAATGGAAATTTTTTCTAACTTCCTCCTCAGATTGCTCATTAGTAGTCTATAGAAATGCTATTGAGTTTTGCATATTAATCTTGTATCTCATCACATTGTTGAAATTGACAATAATTTCATATAGTTTTCTTTTGGATTTTTTTGGATTTTTAAAATATAAGGTCATATCGTCAGTGAATAATCAAGGTTTTATTTCTTCTTTTCATATTTGGGTGCTTTTATTTCTTTTTATGCCTAACTGCTCTAGCTAGATGTTCTAGCACAGTATTGAAAAACATTGGGGAGAGTGATTATCCTAGTCTCATTCCTGATTTCAGTGGGAAAGCTTTCATTCTTTCATCAAGTACAATGTTAGCTGTGGGTTTTTCATATATGCAATTTATCATATTGAGAAAATTTCCTTCTATTCCTATCTTTCAGAATGTTTTTATCAAGAAAGTGTGTTGTATTTTGTCAAATGCCTTTTCTGCATCAATTTAAATAATCATGTGATTATCCTTCTTCAATTTATTAAGGTGGTGTATTATAGTGATTGATTTTCTTATGTTGAACTGCCCTTGCATATCTTGTTTAAAGTCCAATTGATCATAATGTTTAATTTCTTAAATGTGTTTTTGGAATTGTTTAGCAAGTATTTTGTTGAGGATTTTTGCATCCAATTTCATTAAAGTAATTGGTCTATAATTTTCATTTTTTAATAATATTTTTATTTGGCTTTGGTATCAGAGTGATGTTGGCTTTATAGAATGCATTTATTCCTGTTTGATTTTTTGGAAGAGTTTGAGCAAGTTTGGTATAAGATATTCCTTAAATGATTGGTAGAATTCACCTGTGAAGCCATCTGATCCCAGACTTTTCATTTTGGGGAGAGTTTTAATGACTGTTTTAATTTCTTTACTCATGTTTGGTTTGTTGAGGTCTTCTATTTCTTCTAGGTCAGTGTGTTTTATTCATATGTTTCCAGAAATTTCACCAATGTTATCTAGTTTGTTGTCATACAGTTGTTCATGTTATCCTCTTATGATTTCATTTATTTCTGCTGGGTCTGTGGTAATGTCACACTTCTCATTTTTTATTTTTATTTGTTTGCATTCTCTCTCTTTTTTTATCTAATCTAGCTAAGGGATTATCAATTTTGTTGTTTTCAAAGAACCAATTTCAGTTTTGTTGATTTTTTATTGTGTTTTTCCCCACTTCATTTATTTATCCTCTAATTTTTATCATTTCTTTCCTTCTGCTTGTTTTGAGAATGATTCGCTGTTCATTTTCTAATTCCTCCAAGTGTGCAGTTTCTTTGATTTTAGCTATTTCTTTTTTATCATTTAAGCATTGAGGTCTATAAATTTCCTTCTGAGCACTGAGAAGTATGTTTGGTATGTCGTGTTTTTGTTTTAATTTGTCTTGAGTTATTTACTGATTTCTCTTGTAATTTCTTCCTCAACCCACTGATTATTTGAGTGAATTGTTTAATCTCCATATATTAGTGGTTTTTCCCCATTTCCATTATAAGAGAAAATGTTTTGTATGATTTCAATGTTTTTAAATTTATTGAGATCTGACTTATGTCCCAACACATGGTCTATCCTGGAGAAAGATCCATGAGCACTTGAGAATAATGTACATGCTGCTGTTTTAGGGTGTAATGCTCTATCAATATCAATTAGATATATTCATTTATCATATTATTCAAGTTTTCAATTTATTTATCCTCTGTCCTGATGTTTTTCTAACGCTGACAATGGAATGTTGACGTTTCCAAATATTATTGGAGAGGCATTTCTTTCTCCCTTCAGTCTTGCCGGTGTGTGTCTCATGTATTTTGGGTCATGTATGTTAGGTACATAAATGTTTATTATTATTTCTTCTTGGTGAATTGTCCCTTTTATTAATGTATAGCAACCTATCTCACCATTATAACAGTTTTTCATTTAAAATCTATTTTATCCTATATTTGTATCACTCCCTGCTCTTTTATAAAATTGTTATTATTGTGGAATATCATTTTCTAACATTTCACTTTCAAGCTGATTATGTCTGTGTCTAAGGTGAGTCTCTTGTAGGCAACAAATAGATGGCTCATTTTTAATCCACTTTTAGCAGTGTATGTCTTTTAATTGGGGAGTTCAATCCATAAAAATTCAGTGTTTCTACTAAAATAGTGTTACTTACTTCATCCATTTTACCCCTTGACTTTCTGTTTTCTGTCTTTTAAACCTTTCAGTTTCTCTTAATTATGTTCTTCATTTCTACGCACTTCTTCAGGGCTCTTTACTTTGTCTTTTACTGTCAGGTTGTAACACACCCTTTAATAACTCTTGTAGGTTCTATCCCTTGGTAACATACTCTCAGTTTTTGTCTGTAAAATAGTTTAAACTTGCTTTCATTTCTGAAGTATAGTTTTGACAGACAAATAATTATTAGCTGTCAGTTTTTCTCTTTCAGTACCTTAAATATATCAAACCCCTGGTTTCTCACCTCCATGGTTTCTGAAGAGAGATAGGCACTTAACCTTTTAAAGTCTCCCCTGTGATACATAGATTTTCTCTTGTTGCTTTCAAATCCTCTCTATCTTTGGACTTTGACAATCCAAATAGATGTCTTGGTGTAAGTCTATTGGTATTTATTCTGCTTGAGGTATATTGTCCTTTTTGAATATTGCTAGTCATGTCTTTCATAAGGGCTGGAAAATTTTCAATCAGTGTTTCCTCAAATATTCTTTCTACCCCTTTTCCATTCTCTTCTCCTTCTGGGACACTGATAATGTGTATTTTTGTGCATTTTGTGCTGTCATTCAATTCCCTGAGACCATGTTCAATTATTTCCACTTTTTATGTCTCTTCTTCTATCTTTTCAATTTCAAATGTCCTATCTTCAAATTCAATTATTCATTCTTCTAACATTTGAAACCTGCTGCTATATGCCTGCCTCTGATGCATTTTTAATCACATCCATTGAGTCTTTCATTCCTATAAACTCTTACATTTTTTGCAGGCATTCAAATTGTTCATTATGCTGACAGAATGTCACCTTAATATTCTTTAGCTTTTTAGTCATGTTTTCCTTCATCTTCTTAAATTGATTAAGGACGATTTTTTGAACATCATTTATTAATGAGTCTCATTCAGATTCTTGTCTTGTTCCTTTCTCTGGGCCACACCTTCCTCTTTCTTAGTGTGGGTTACATTTTGTTGATAACTAGGAATCTGCCTAGGCTGATGATTTTGCGCTGTTGATCAGTCTCTTTTGCCTAGTGGTTTTATTTCACAACGCTTATTTGACTTTTAGTTTTTTTCTAAAACTTTAATATTGCTATGTTTAATTTGTCAAAACTGTGGCAGGGAGCTGCTACTGGGGTCTGATCAGGTCTACTTTGCCTGGTAAAGAATCAAGAGAGACCAGTCTGTCTTTCTCAATTGTCCAGCTGGCCCGCAAGTGGTGCTCCTCAGCGAACCCTTCTTTGGAGATGAGTCCTTCAATTTCCACTACCCATTTTGATCTAATGAATTAGGTTAATTAGATTCACAATAGGGAATTCACAGTTAGTTCCCCATTGCACCCTCCCTCTTCCCTGGGAAGAATCTGTCCTTTCCTGCCTCTGTTGGCTACTCAGCCACAGGTTTTCCTGAGGCTCTTCACCTTGGGGATGGGGGATGGGTGTCATTCCCAGTTGCAGGGATATCAACTCAAGGTTTTCCCTTTGGCCTCACTGTGTCTGCATCCCCAATCCCTCCTCAATGAGTGCATGGCAATTTCCTGGACTGCAGAGGTCCCCAAAGTGGCTACCTTGGACTACTTCTATGCTTTCTCTCCTATTTTGAAAGAGCACTGCACCTGTCTCAGGTACTCTGATACCTTCCTGGATTGTTTCCTCCTGCATCCCATGCAATTTTAATATGTAACTTCATTTTCATACATCTCAAAATATTTTCTGATTTTCCTCCTAGTCCCTGTCCTGGGACTCCATGGGCTCTCTCTAGGGCCTATCATCAGCTCAGGCTGCACACATATAACCCAGATATGGAATGGGATAATGTTAAACTACCATCCATTTATTGGCTAATGGAAACATGAGAGGAAACCTGGACAGGTAAGAAGGGAAGGGATAAAGAGCAGACAAAGGAAATGGACAGAGGAGGGGCAGATCAAGCAATACAGTTTGAGGAACTGGTGAGATGCAGAAGGAGTCAAACTCCGTATAGATTAGGTGATTCAGTCTAAAAGCCCTGCTGAGCTGTGGCAGAAAAGTTCTAGAGAAGGCCTCAAGGTTCCATCTCACCTTGTCACCTTTCAGAAACACCAAGCTTGGCCAGGTCCAGGGACCTCACTCCACAGAAGCAGAGACTGGATAAAAGAGCACATTTCCATGGAAACAACAAAGCCCCCTATCAAATGAAGAGGATTCTTGCTAATTTACATAACCCAGTGCCATTTCATTAGCAAACAGAAATGCTCATTGGGTGGATCCTGAGCCTCTCACTTGCTCTGCAAGCCATTTTCTAGGAAATAAAATACAAGTTCAAGGACAGGCCAAATGCCTGATTCTTCTGGACCTCCAGAGAAAAAGTGGGATGCTTATGAATGGAATTTATATGAAGACAGTCCATTTCCTAATCCCACTCTACTGGGTTCCTCTCTGATTCCATCCAGGACTAACTGCCTACTATGATTCCCTGTAGTATGTGAAAGTTCATCACTGAGGGATTGAGAAAAGAATACTAGATAAGTTCATTACCAGGTGGAAGAGTCCTAAAGCCTTTGTGCATCTGTGCAGGAAAGAGAGAATTGAGTGTTTTGCTATTGTTAGGGAGAAGCTCTGTACTGCTTATTGTCACAATCCCTTCTACAAACATAGTCACACATGCATACACAAATAGCCTTAGTGTATAATGTATGCTTTCTGACACATCTTTGACCTGTTTTAAATAGCATATGCCAGCCTGGAACAGAATGGTCAGCATGAAAAGGGTGGGAGGAGGGCAAACCTAAGTGTAATTCGAGGTCAACCTTTGGGAGATGGGAGTGTGGGATGGGGATCTCTGTTGTGTCCTATGACATTACACCTTGGGGGAGAGGTAACTGCTGTGACATGAGGGGTACTCAAACCTCATCTTCCACATGCCTTTTATTAGTGAGAACCAGAGTCTGATCTTCATCTTCTTTTGAAAAATTTTTATTATAAAAATTTGTATTGAAGTTTGTCATTCCTGCACGAATATACACCAATAACAAATGTATAGTAAAAGTTGTGAACTTAGAAAACAAACATGAGTATCATCAGATATATCCCATATACATCACCCCACTAGCAAGACCTTACATTGTTGTGAAATGTTTGTTACAAACTAAGAAAGAGCATCATAAAATATTAATATTAACTGTAGCTTATATCTTATATTTGGTGTATTTTCCCACAACCAAGTCAATTATTATCACCCTGTATTAGAATTACATACTTGTTATAGTTCATGAGAGAGCATTCTCACCTTTGTTTTGATAACATCATTTAATCTTCACCGTAAGATTCACTGTGTTATACAGTCCCATGCCTTTTACAATCCATTCAAAGTTTACACTAATTGGCTCTCATTTTCATCACAGAATTGTGCTATCATCACTGAAGTCAATATTAGAATGTTTTCATTACTCTAAAAGAAAAAATCCCATACCCATTACACCCCCTATTTTTGGCCCTAAAAATTGATATAATATCTTCTTTGCCATTGTTGCAAAAATATTACAATACTACTGTTATCATCCGTAAATTACTTCAGTTGTAATTTTCCTGTGTATTCTTAACACTTTGTAAAAGAACATTCTTATATTTATACTATTAACCAAAATTTTCATCCACCACCAAAATCACTGTTATAGTCCCTAGGCTATCCTTTAGCTTCCTTTCAATTAACATTTATGTCCATAGGCTATCCCTTTCAGCTACAATCACATTCATAAATCAGCAGTGTTTGCTATACTCACTATGATGTGTTAAAATTAACTTTATTAATTTCCACAATTTACATCAAACCTTATTAAAAATTCTACATAAATCCCCAGCCCCCATTCTCAACCCACATTCTATCTCCTAGTAACCTACACTCTAGAGTTTACTTCTGTGAGCTTACTCATTATATTTAGTCCATATTAGTGAGATCATACAATATTTATCTTTTTGTGTCTGGCTGATTTCACTCAATATAATGTCCTCAAAGATCATCTATGTTGTCATATGCATCCTGATTTCAATTCTTCTTATATCTGAAAAGTAGATCATTGCATGTATATACAACATTTTGTTTATCTGTTCTTCAATTGATGGACACTTGGGCTGTTTCCACATTTTAGCATTTGTGAATCCTGGTGCTATGAACATCTGTGTGCAAATGTCAGTTAGTGTCCTTGCTTTCAGATTTTATGAATATATTCCTAGTAAGGGGATTGCTGGATCATAAGTCAGTTCTATAATCAGCTTCTTGAGGTATTGCAAAACTGTCTTCCACAAAGATTGCCCAATACTACATTACCACCAACAGTGAAGGACTGTTCCTATTTCTCCACGTCTTCTCCAGCACTTGTATTAACTGTATTTTAAATAACGTCCACTCTATATGGTGTGAAAGATTATTTCATTGTATTTTGGTCTGCATTTGCCTAACAGCTAAAGATGTTTAACATATTTTCATGTGCATTTTAGCCATTTGTATTTCGTCTTTGGAAAAATATCCATTCAAATCTTTTGTACATTTTTAAAATTGGGTTGCTTTACTTTCATTGTTAAGTTGTATGATCTCTTTATATAACATGGATATAAACCCTTTATGGATATGTGGTTTCCAAATATTTTCTCTCATTGAGAGAGTGGTCATTTTACTTTCTTGACAAAGTATTTTGAAGAACAAAAGTGTTTAATTTTGAGGAGGTGTTATTTAGCTATTCTTTCTTTCTTTGCCCATACTTTCGGTGTAAAGTTTAAGAAACTACCACCTACCACAAGACCTTAAAGATGTTTTCTTAGATTTTTCTAGAAATTTTATGGTTGTAGATTTTATATTTAAGTCTGATCTATTTTGAGGTAAAATTTTTATAAACTGTGAATTAGGAATCATCTTTCTTTCTTTTGGATATAGCTATCCAGTTTACCCAGCACCATTTGTTGAATAGTTTGTTCTGGCACAGCTGGAATGCTTGACATCCTCATCAAAAATCATTTGACCTTAGATGTGAGGTTCTATTTCTGAGTTCTTGATTCAGTTCCACTGGTCAATATGTTTATCTTTATTCCAGTATCATGTTGGTTCTTTGTTGTTGTTATTTTATTCTTTTAGGAGTACTGGGAATTGAACCCAGGACCTTATACCTGGGAAGCAGGTGCTCAACCACTACATAGAGCTTGTACTTGGGAGTTACATTTGCTACCTCTGCTGTTTTTAGCACCGAAGCCAAGTAATATGATTTAAAGACAGGATGTGAGAATCCTCTAAATACATGCTTTTTTAAAAACAGAATATTTTGGCTATACAGAACCATTTACCCTTCCAAATACATTTGATAATTGGCTTTTCCATTTCTTCAGAAAATGGCTATTGGGATTTTTATTGTGATTGCAATGAATTTGTAATCATTTTAGGTAGAAATAACATCTTTGTTATATTTAGTCTTTCAATCCATGAACATGGAGTGTCCTTCCATTTATTTAAGTCTTCTTTGTTTTCTTTTAGCAATGTTTTGTAGTCTTCTGAATACAGGTTGTTTATGTCCTGGGTTAAGTTTATTCCTAAATATTTGGTTCTTTAAGTTGCTATTGTAAATGAACGTTTTCCTGACTTCCTCAGATTGCTCATCAGTAGAATATAGAAATTCTAGTGATTTTTGTGTATTAATCTTGTATCTTGCCACTTTGCTGTACTCATCTATTCCATTAGATTAGTTGTAGATATTTCAGTATTTTCTATGTATAGAATCATATCATCAGTGAATAGCAACTGTTTTACTTCTTCTTTTCCTATCTGGGTGCCTTTTATTTCTTTTTCTCTCCTAATTGCTCTAGCTAGAACTTCTAGCACAATATTGAAAAACAGTGGTGACTGTGGACATTCTTGTAATGTTCCCAATATCAGCAGGAAATCTTTCAGTTTTTCACTGAATACAATGTTAGTTGTGGTGTTTTCATATAAGCACTTTACCATGTTGAGAAAGCTTCTGCATATTCTCATCTTTTAGAGTGCTTTTATCAAGAAAGAATGCTGTATTTATTTAAATGACTTTTCTGCATCAATAGAAATGACCATATGATTTTTCTTCTTCAATTTATTGATGTAATTTATTACAATACTTGATTTTCTTTTGTTACAACAACCTTTGCATACCTGGGATAAAATCCAATTTATCAGGGTGTATAACATTTTTTTTTTAAGATTTATTTATTTACTTACTTTTATCCATTTTTAACACTCCCCATTTTTGCTGTTTTTGTGTACATTTGTTGGACAATTCTCTGTGTCTGTTTTCTGCCCTCTCTTCTCATCTGTCTCCTCCTGTCTTCATCAGGATTCAATCCTGGGAATCTCCGATGTGGAAGAGAGTTGTCTTACCACCTGGGCCACCTTAATTCCTTGTTTTTCAGCACATCTCATCTTGGCTTTCCCTTGTGTCACTCTCCTATTATGTCATTATCTTACTGCATGGGTCAGCAGGGCCTAGTAGTGCACCAGCTTGTGGGGCCTGATGGTGCACCAATTTATGGGGCCTGATGGCACACCTGTCTGTAGGGCCTGATAGTGCACCCACATGCAGGACCCGGGGGCCTCACCCACTCATGTGGCCTGACAGCACACTCGTGCATGGGGCTTGTTTGTGCACCGACTTGCAGAGCCTGATGGCACACCCATATGTGGGGCCTGTGGGGTCTTACCCACTTACAGTGTCTGGCAATTCATCTGTGACTGGGGCTTTACAGCACACCCACTAGCAGGGACTGACAACCCGCAAGTCTTTTTTATTTTTCTTTATTATTACTGGGAGGTCCCAGGGATCAAACCCAAGTCCCTCCATATGGGAGATGGATGCCCAACCATTTGAACCACATCCACCCCCCAGTATAGCATTTTTAATGTACTTTGGATTTGGTTTGCAAGTATTATGTTGAAGATTTTAGCACCTATATTCATTAGAGAAATTCACTTGCAATTTTCTTTTTTTCATAGTATTTTTGTCTGGCTTTCATGTTAGAGTGATGCTGGTTTCATAAAATGAGTTTGGTAGCATCGATCCTGTTTAATTTTTTGGAAGAGTGTGAGCATGGTTGGCAATAGATCACCTTTGAACAACTGGTAGAATTCACCTGTAATGCCATCTGGCCCTGGGCTTTTCATTTTTGGGATGTTTTTGGTGACTGCTTCAGTCTCTTTACTTGTGATTGGTTGGCTGGTCTTCTTCTATTTCTTCTGGGTCAATGTAGGTTGTTCATGTGTTTCCAGGAATTTATCTATTTCATCTATATTGTCTAGTTTGTTGACATACAGTTGTTCATATGCTCTTATGATCTGTCTCATTTCTATGGGTACAGTGGTAATCACACCCTCTCACTTCTGATTTTATTTACATCCTCTTTCTTATCTTTGTAAGTCTAGCTAAGGGATTGTTGATTGTGCTTTTCTTCTCAAAGAACCAACTTTTCATTTTGTTGGTTCTTGCTAATATTCTTTTTTTCTCTAAATTTTCATTTATTACTGTTCTGGTCTTTATTATGTCTTTCCTTTGGGTTGGTTTGTGATTAGTTTTCTGTTCTTCTCCTAGTATCTACAGGTGTGTAGTTAGGTCTTCAATTTAATTATTTCTTTTTTTTTTAATGTGATCATTGAGGGTTCTAAATTTCCCTTTCAGCATTGCTCTTGCTTTATCCCATAAGTTTTGAGATGTTGTGTCATTGTTTTCATTTGTCTCAAGATATTTACTGATTTCTCTTGTAACTTTTTCTTTGGCATGCTGATTATTTAAGAGTGTGTTGTTTTGTTTCAATGTTTTTGTGAATTTTCTCTTTTTCCATCTGTTATTGATTTCCAGCTTTACTCCATTATGATCAGATATAGTGCTTTGTATAGTTTCAATCTTTTTACATTTATTGAGTCCTGTGTAGTTACCCAACATATAGTCTATCTTGAAGAATGATCCAGGACCACATAAAAAGTATGTATATCCTTCTGTTTTGAGGTGTAATGCTATATAAATGTCTGTTAGGACTAGTTCAAACATCATACTATACAAGCTCTCGTTTTCTTGATTTGTCCTTTGTCCACATGTTGTTTCCAATGCTGAATTGTGTGTAATGACTTTTCCAACTATTATTATAGAGATGCCTTTTCTTCCTTCAGCTTTACCAGTGTGTGCCTCATCTATCTTGGGGTACACAGGGTAGATGCACAAATATTTTTATAGTTATTTCACCTTGATGAATTGCCCCTATTACTAATATATAATGACTTTCTTTATTTCTTATAAGAGTTTTGTATTTAAAAATCATTTTCCCAACATTAGAATCACTACTCCAGATCATTTTGGTTAACTTTTGTATGGAATATATTTTTCCAAACTTTTACTTTCACTCTAATTGTGCCCATAATTCTAAGGTGAGTCTCTTGTAGATAGCATATAGATAACTCATTTCTTTTTTCAAAAAATCTATTCTGTTTATGAATTTTCATTGGGAAGTTTAATCCATAATGTTCAATTATTATTATTCTAAAGTCATTAATTACTTCATCCATTTTATCCTTTGGCTTTCTATCATCATATCTTACCACTGTCTGTCTTTTTGCCTTAAGTCACCCTTCCTAATTGTATTAGACAGCCAAAGGGGTGCAGACACAAAATACCAGAAATCTGTTGGCTTTTAAAAAGGGCATTTATTTGGTGTTACAGTTCCAAGGCCATGGAAAGTCCAATTCTAGGTACAATATGAGATACTTTCTGACCAAAGTCATCTGCCATCTGTTGAAGCAAAATATTATGTGATCTCTGCCTGATTTCTTGGGGTTTCCTATATCAGTCTCTACCGTATGGCATATTTCTTTCTGAGTCTTCTCAGTTGCTCCACTGCTCTGTTTTCTTCTGCTTTAAACTATCAGGTGAATGGCTTTTATCTCCCTGGGGTCCCAGGATCAAACATGACATAGCTCTCTTTCTCTTCTCATGTGTCTCCCTGAGGGAGTGTCCATTTATATCAGCCCACCAAGAAGGCAGGGACTCAACCTGAGCCATGCCCTACTGAAATTGTCAAATCAAAGCCCTACCCTTAGCAGGTAATCTAATAAAGACCTGTCAGTGGGATCTAATACATTCAAATGGTATCACTCACAGAGGAATAGATTAAACTACATAATCTTTCTCTTTTGGGGATTCATAAATAATCTCAAACTACCACACTATTATTATTCATTTATACAATCTTTTGCAAGTCTCTTAGCTTTGTTTTTATCTTTCAGGCAGCAGTCCTTTGTAGATCTGGTCATTTGGTAGCATACTCTTTCAGTTTTTGTTCATCTGTGAAGACTGTAAACTCACCCTCATTTTTAAAGGACAGTTTTGCCAAATGGAAAATTCCTGACTGGCAGTTTTTCTTTCAGTACATTATATATATCATTCCACTTTATTCTGACGTCCATGGTTTCTGATGAGAGGTCAGCAAATAATCTTATTAAGGTTCTCTTTTATGATGCATTGCTTTTCTCTTGCTGCTTTCAGAAATATCTCTTTATCTGTGATCTTTTCATTCTGATTAGATGTCTCAGAGTACATTTATTTGGATTTATTCTGTTTGGTTTGTTCTTGGATATTAATATTTATGTCTTTCACAAGGGCTGGGAAGTTTTCAGTAATTATTTCCTCAAATATTCTTTGTGCCCTTTTTCCAATCTCTTCTCTGCCTGGAACAAAAATAACCTCTATGTATGTGTGTTTCATATTGTCATTCAATTCTCTGAGGCACTGTTCCATTTTCCCATTCTTTTCTCTTTCTGTTTTGTCTTTTCATTTTCAGATGTTCTTTCTTCAATTTCACTTAATTGTTCTTCTGTCATTTCAAAATTTTTGTTTTATTCCTTTACTGTATTTTTCAAACTCAAATTTCATAAAAATCAAAATCTAATCCAGAGATATCCATTTTCATGCACATTTTACAGAATAATCATTAACAAAATTTTAGTATAAATCAAAATATATTCCAGAATTATCCATTTTAATGCACACTTTACAGAATAATCATTAAGATTATACTAAACAAACACTCATGTGAGTGGGTTTTTTAAAAAAATTCTGAATTATAACAACACAGAGTCATAAAATAACAACACACATCAGCAGATCAGTCACAAAATTGTCATAGCCATCAAAACATTTGCAGGAGATTGGCAACCAATGAAGTTAAGTTTTGAGTGCCATTTCAAGAGGACCATTTATAGTAAAAACACAGTCCCCATTTTATTATTCAAGAGTTTTTTGAAATTCTGCAATTCCTGACAATTTGTAAAATATTAAGAAAACTGCCTACAACTGGGAAAAGAGATTCCAAATAATGTTTTTCCTTTTGCATTTTCCTGGCTTGGTAGCAGATGATGCTTTTTGATGAATCTAACCATGGAGATCTTTTTCAACCTCCACTTGACCATGATTCATGTTTGGCCAGAGCTGAGTTTCAAAGTGGGCTCTGAAAACTGAACTCACCAAAGAGAAAAGGCTGAAGTATACTGTCATTGAACTGCAAACTTTAGCTGCCAAATGGGGACTTTTCCACCTGGGGCACTTTGGATCATTGTGTTCAGGGTCTGGCAGGCAAAAACAAGAGGCAGCATCTTAGAAGGTTAATTCACCCTGACCATAAAGATGAGAAGGAATCAGTTGTGTTGTTATATCCTATGTTATAGCCACACCCTATGGCTGTTCCCCATTAGCCAGGAGAACTTGCACAAATTATGTGGCTTCAAAATTTCCCCATAATATAGAATTCACAGGGAAGTGCTGCCATTTCTCTGAGTAGATCCCCAGTAACCCATTTAACCTGACACTCAGCTCATAGGGATTGATGCTCCATCTTCACCCACTGTGATCTGGGAAGAGGAGTCTCCAAGTAAAAGCAAAGAGGGAGCAGAGTCAAGGGCCTTAGCATAGTGTCCTGCTCCTTCCCAGGTGCCTATGACATAGAGACCAGGTCTAAGCATACCAATGGGGCTACTTCATGCAGAGGTCTGATTTCAGTTCCTCATACATAGCTGCAGAGGCTAGAAAATGACACCTGCAAGAGGGAACTGTTCCCCCATTTGTGTTTCACTTGGTTTGCTCTCTCCTTTTCTCACCCTCAGACTGAGATTCTCTTGAGGTGCAAGTGCCACAAAATCTGAAGTGTAGGGCAGGAGAGAAATGGGCTGGACATTAGATCCTCTTCTGAATGTAAAATGGACTTGCTCTGACCCTTAAGAACCTCTACACACTAGATAGGGCTCAAAAGTGAAGCATGAAGGGGGAAGGGGTCTCTGAAGGAGAAGAAACTACACTGTGGCAGTATCCTTCGGAGGTTCCAGTGGGTTTTTCTTTCATGAACTATGTTTACAGAAGAAGCAAACTGCTCTTATTCATATTGTGTGTTTATGGGGGACCTGGGCATACTGATAGACATGAAAGCCTTCTATAAGCCATCCCTTGTTTGTGATGATTTAAGAGTCTAAAAATGATCCTTTGGCCATCATCTTGGCTGAAGGAAAATATGTTTTACCTCAGAAATATTGGATCATTTGATAGGTTAAGAGTGGAGTTTATCTGAATTTTAATCAGACCCAGATTCCCTTGTGGAATATAAGAAAAGATATAAGAAACTACCCAGATATGTAGACCTTGATTTTCCTCTTCTAGGCTTCTAGCATGATTAATGGGTGGTTGGGAGTTGAGATGTATCAATCTAAAGAATAGATTGAAGAGAAGGGGGACACTTCCAGGTGCTTATTGAGATGACTGGGATGTGAAATACACAACAGACTGTCTTTTTCCTCCTCTCCTACACAGACTTTCATACTGGCATCTCATGGACACTGGCCAATACCAGTTGGTTAGGAATTGGGGTGTATTTCCCAAATCCATCATTCTGACCAAGGGACATGCATAGATTCTGGGCAGAGGACAAGACCTCTTTGTTTGGCAAAAGATTATGATTGGGTAAAAGGAATGGCAAGGACTGGGGAAGGAGTGCTGTGCTCTTGTCACCGTATGGAGCCAATACCTGGAGTAGAAGTAGAGGCAGCTAGACTTCCAGAGGGGAGGTGGGGGTTGGGCTGAAAGAGGGAGGACAGTCCTATCTGCACAATGGTCATGTACCTGTGGAGAAACCTTGTTTCATTTTTCATTTTTCCATATGTCCCTCACTCTCACTCACTTTCTAATTTTTCCCTGTTCCCTTCCAGCCTCAAGTTGATCTTAGTGTGTGAAAAATTTTAAACCAGCCAAAATCTCTAGAGGGAAACATAAGTAATAAGGATGCTTGCAGAGTGAGGATGGCAGTCCCTGGTGTTGACCTGGAATTGGAAATAAGGGTGAAGATCACATTGGCATTTGGCTGAGGATGTTCTCATCAGTTATCACCCTTTCCATCCTGCAATAAGCAAAGTTAAAACATTAGAATAAATTTCTCAGAGCAGACATCCTCCTGTCCTTCTATCTCCCCAAACACACCAGAGTAAAGGGTTTTACAGTCCCTGAGTAACAAATAAAAGAGTTACTAAATTGAAGGAAAATCATACATCAAACTTCTAATTTCCAAAATATATAATTTTTAATTTGACAAAGAAATGCATGGAGCCAGAAAAACTTAATTTTTCTGACCTTCTCAAGAAGCAGGCTAGTAAAGATTGGGAATCAATAGATGAATCTGGAACATGGCAAGAAGTCCACGTGGATATCAATACCCCAAGATGGCTGCTGGAATGCCCTCATGAGATTTCTGTCATCCAGAATGAGATTTCCTTTGGAAACCAGGAGAACCCTGGATATTCTCCAGGAGCCTTATAATTGAGCCCTCCTGTGGGATTAATGGGTGGGGTAATCAATCAAAACAGCAAACAGCTGGAAGTCCTCCTTTGTCATTAGCAAAGTGGTGGAATATCTAATGGTTTAGAAAGCAAACACAAAGGTCAAATCTAACCCAGTCCCTCTTGGCTTCTGTGCCCTGCCCTAGTTGTGTTCCCCCTGCATGGATCAACATGCAAGTAAAATCTGGGCATTTATTATCTATAATGGTAAATTGTAGTGTGTAAATCAGCCCTCTTTATTGATTTTCATCCCCTTATTCTCTACCAGGGTCCAATGATCTCTTATTTCTCCCATTAATAAATTGCTACCTTAATAAATTACTCACCAAAGTAACCTAATGTGCTCTTGAAATTCATTTCTGCAGCATAGTTAAGAACCTTTAAAAAATCCAGAAACACTCAAATGGGACTTTCATCAGATTCCAAAAGTTGTTAGGGACTCCAGAAATTCACTTGTTGCAGGTAGGAGAAACATACTCCTCCTCAAAAGACTGAAGTACCTGGGACCATATATTGATTCTTGTTCAATATTTTGCCCTTAGTTCAATACAAGCCACTGATTATGTTCTCAACAAATTCCTCTTCAGGGAAAGAAATTATGTATAAGTAAAAGGGATATGAAACCAAAATGAGACAGCCAGCCAAAAACTGATATTTGATCCAGCAAGGAGTCTGCAGAAATTCTGGTTGCTGCCTCACCCCATGTCAACCAGAGCCTGTGAAAGACAGGATTGTAGGCAGATTTATAGAAGGACTTCCAAAGATCTGCGCTGAAAGGAGTTCATGCCCTAGTGTAATCTTCTTTCCTTGATTGAAGACTGGACCTAGTAAATAGCTTGTAATGTTTAGAATGCTTCAAAAGGAATGGTTAATCACTTTCTATGTTGGTTTACAAAAACTGTGAATTCCAACTTGATAGCAGACACTACTGCTTTCTCAATTTGTAAGTTTCAATGAAGGAAACATCTATGTGGAAGGGCCCAGTTATCAAGGAAATGAGGACACCAGCCAAAAACCATGGACCAAGTTCCTCATTCCAACAGTTCCTTTAAGAGAAATGAAATGCTGTCAAAGAGCTTGGAAGTAGGTCCTTCCCTTCATATGAGGTCATGGTTCATTTGACACATATCTCTACAAACACACTGAAATTCATGTTCAAATGCTAACATAATTTGTAATTAAACAATCATTTGCATGTTTAGATATTAAAGTCAGGAAGGAAGAACAATTATTTTTTTCTCACAATTGCATATACAACCACTAGCAAAATGCTAGGAGTGCTCAATAACATCTGAGGAGCAAATTTGAAGCATCAAGATATATTTACATTTATATGTAAAAACATAAGCACATATAAGAGAACAATAATATTGAGGTTCATATATAAGAAAACAGTAATATTGAAGTTCATTACCAAAAATATTTGCTTCTAAAATACTACAGCATAATTTTTTTTAAATTCAGAAGGCAATTAAAATAAGAAAAGACAAAATATTCCCATAAGAGACAATGGTCTATACCCAAAATTTAAATAAATTTCTTGATTTTTCTTTACAAGTAATTTCTTTTTATTGCTCTCAGAAGATATCCCAAGATCTTTAAACTTTTAATTTTATTTAAAAATAATTGAAACATTCTATTTACAATCAAATCAGTAATGGAACTGCATAATTCATTTCTTTGAATGCCTAATATTTGAGAATTGTAGGATTTTACAGCCTTTAGGACAGATAATTCTGAATTGAAGAGATCTTTGTTCTATGTTATTTTTATTCCTTGATAATAAAGTATATGCACACTAGATGCACGAAAAATGGCTTTCCATTAAATATATATTGGCAGCTAAACTATTTGTACTTATACAGAGCAACATCGGTGCTCCCAACTTGAGGGAATATTGGTAGTTTTACAATATTCAGCAGGACTGATCCTCTTTCTGAAAGTTCTCTACAATGTTGCACCCTCTCCAAAACTAGAATCCATAAGACAGTGAGACCTCTTGAAAATTGATGAAGGTTGCTTTTGGATATTTTAGAACAATTACAGAATGAAAGATATAACCTATTTTGATTATCTGTATAAACATGTTTTACATAATTAGATGGAAAATTTTTCTTTAGTGATACTTTGATTAGATTTTTCTTCATTGGCTTTCAAGGTAAACAAGGTGTGCCCTTTTTATTCTTGGCTGATGAAGTTATTAACAGCATAAAGAGGCACTATCAATAGTCATTTTACTAGAGCAAGAAAGAAGCTTTTACATCCTATGTCCATGAACCAAGGAATGGATAAATAAAATATCATATATACTATGGTATATACATACAATGGAATATTACTTAGCTGTTAAAAGGAATGAAATTTTGATATATATAACAACATGGATGGACCTTGAAGACATCATGTTGGGTGAAATAAGACAGGCACAAAAGAGCAAATATTGTATGACATCTCTGAATTGAAACAATTAGAATAAGCAAACTCATAGAGTCAAAATCTGAAATCTAGCTTACCAGGGGTGGGGTGGGGATAGGAAATGGGAAGGTAAGGCTTAAAATGTAAAGGGTTCCTGTTTGGAATGGTGTATTGGTATTGATAATGGATGGTAGTGATGGTAAAACAATATTATGAACACAATTAACAGCATTGAAATACAGATATGAGAATGATAAAAGGGAAAATGCTAAATGGTTTATATGTTAATGTAAAAAAATAATTTTAAATCCATGAAACTACACTAAGGAAACATTGAGCTGTAAAATAAACCATGGACATTTATGAATAGTACAATTATAAAAATGTGCTCCCACAAATGCTAACAAACATCTCACACCAATGCAGGTTGTTGTTGGTGGGTGGTATTTGGGAATCCTGTATTTCATGTATGATTTTTCTGGAAACCCACAACTTCTTTGATAAAATAAAAAAAAGAAAGAAGCTCTGAACTCTGGAGTGTGGTGATAACACCCTCAATAAGGACACAGTGTCCCTGGATTTTCCATCTCTTTAAGATTAGGTGATTACAGGTGAGAATTTTCCCCAAGAGAGATTTATGTCTTTTATCTTGTAAATGTATTTTAATCTGAAGATAATTGTATGATATCACTGCAGACATTTGCGGACAGGCTATCTGAGTGTAGATTTGGTTACTGTTTAGAAGGAATTTCCCTGGAATTTAATTCATATGTAATGGTCAGAGAGGAACTGCTCTTATTTTAAGATTCTGGGATCTATTTTTCTGCAGTTACTTCCATGGGGAAGATGAGAGACAATGGAATGAATGAATAAATAAACATATAATGACAAAATACAGGTATGGCATGAAGATGAAGTAGTGTTCTGTTCAAGAGAACTCAACAATAGAAGGGAAATGCTAGCTTAGTTGGGAGTTCAAATAAAGGAGGAATTCAGACGGAATAACATTTAAACTGACACTGAAGGAAAATGAATAATGTGTGGTCATATGTCTGTGTGATATTGAGAGGTGATGAAGGTTGAGAATAGAGCTCAGTGCAGAGACAGTAACAATGCTCCATTGGGTTTTGTGGTACTGAGAGGGGGATTCAAGAATAAACTCCTTTTCCCTGTTTTGGTCAAGTTTGCATTTTTCCAGTTGCATTGCTAGTTAGTGCTTGGTAGTAATCCCTCAGTATCAGGAAGGCTTATCCCTGGGAGTCATGTCTGACACTGGGGGTACTTTATTGCATTTATATGCTGAGTTTGGCTTAGAGAGAGGCCATATTTGAACAACAAGGAAGCTTCCAGTAGGTAACTTCTGGGCACCCTATAATACTAGGCTATGTTTCAATTTCAAGAGTAAATGTTCATAAGCACAGTCATCAATATTAAGGGCCTGTCAATGGACCATCATCCTTCATTAGTCATTGCCCCTGTTTTTGGGGGATTCTTGGTGCTCCATTAGGGTATGTGGCAGAGATCCCCAGGATGGAATTTGATATTCCAAGTTCTGTTGATGTTAAGATTGTGCCTTCTCCTTCTGCAGTTTTCTTTTTGTCTGATTTTAATTCTCTTACAAAGATTCCTCTAATAGGAATAAGAGCCATCCTGATTTATGTGGCCAAACTTTAACTCAAGTACCCTCATCAAAAGTTGGGGGAGGGAACAGGGGAATACTGGGGGTTGGTGGGTACATGGTTGAAAGTACAAATTTGGGAATGCTCTTATGGCAATATGACAAGGAAGAGTTACTGGTTTAGGGTGTTGGATGGGGGACATTTGGGACGGGGTGCACCTGGAGCAGACTTCTAGGGAGTGTGTGAGTAATCATTCTGACATAAAATGTTTTATCAGTGGGTGGTGCCCCACATAATAAGCATGAAGGAGTGGACTCCCATCGTTGGGAGGACTGATTTGTTCACAAATAGACAGATTGGAGACTCACAAGAGCATGGGCAGTTCTTAATAGTGGAGGATAAACCAGTGTGTCAAGACCTCAGTTGTTACATGTTGCTATAAATCTTGTCATAAAAAGAGATAAGCCAGGGGGTCACTGTGGGCCTTGAGGGGAGGGGAGGAGGAATAGAATAGATCAAACAGGGGTATTTAGTGGGTAGTGGAAGTGTTCTACGTGATCTTACCATGATGGACATGACATGGTAAATATCATCAAAATTTATAAAACATTATTGTCTATAATGTAAACCATAATGTAAGCCATTTACCATGGTTAGTAGCTATGTTTCACAATTTGTATATCAGTTGTAACAAATGTAGAATCCACATATAAAAAGATATGAATAAGGGGAGGGAGGAAAGGGGGAGGATATTGGGTGTATGGGAGTGCTTTGCTTTCTGTATGTGGTTTTACTGTGACCTAAAATTTCTTTGAAAACAAAATGAAAAAAAGTAAGACACTTGGGAATAAAAGGAAGAAAATGTCACTGTACATACAAGAAAATAGATATGACAGTGTTGAAAGGCAAAATGTCAAAAATTTTAAATATTTTTCATTATTTTTTAATAACCCAAATTTAAATTTTATTTTATTTTTGTTTTTCTTTAAAAGTTTATGTATTTTCTTTCTTATATTTAAACCTACCATTATTATTTCACTTTCCTGTTAATTAAACTTGGCTATTATATTGTCTTCATTTTTGAAGAAGCTTTAGATCACGGAACGGTTAAAATGGGGGCAGGTCAGGATCACTAGTGTGGGGTGTCAGTGATGGCGGATAGATGGGAAGAAGTTCACCTGGACATACATGTAAGGTATTTAAATGTGCTCAAATGTTCATGGGCATTTTCACAGTTGGTGGAGATTCACACAATAACTGAAAGAATATTGAATTCACATTGTATTAGTCAGTCAAAGGGGCACTAATGCAATATACCAGAGATTGGTTGGTCTTTATAAAGTGTACTTATTTCGGGTAGAAGTACACAGTTACCAGGCCATAAAGCAGAAATTTCTTCTCTCACCAAAGTCCATTGCCACGTGTTGGAGCAAGAGAGCTGCCTATGTTTGCCAGGGTTCAGGCTTCTTGGGTTCCTCTCCTCCTGGGGCTATGTTTCTCTCCAGGCTTAGCTCCTCTGTTTCCTCCACAAGGTCAGCTGTAGAATATCAGGTGAACAGCTGTTTCTCTTCTCCTGGGGCCTTTTCTCAAATATCAAAACTCCAACATCAAAACTGCTTCTCAAAAGCTGCTCCCTCTGTCCTTTGCCTTGCCTTTTATATTTGATTCCCCCACCCACCAAGGGGTGGGGCTCAATGCCCTACTCTCATGGCCCATTCAATGCCCTAATCATATATTATATATGTTACACATATATATGTTACACATATATAACTTAATCATGCCCAGATTAACAGATCAGTTTACAAGCATGATCCAGTTATATTTTTGGAATTCATACTTACATCAAATTGCCAAACAGCTACGCCCATCCTGGAGAGCTCTGTCACGTTCTCTAATGAAGCAGCAACCATTCCCCAAGTGTAGTGGCAATGACTGGTGAAGGAGGATGATCCATTGATGGGCCCTTGATACTGATGACTATGCTTGTGAGCCTTTTCTCTTGAAATTGAAACTTATCCTAGTGTTGTGGGGTGCCTGAGTTTCTTCCTGACAGCTTCTTTGTTTCTCAAATGTGACCTCTCTCTAAGCCAAACTCAGCATATAAACACATTAGCTTCCCCTCAGTGTGGGACATGACTACCAGGGATGAGCCTCTGTGGCACCATGGGAATACCACCAAGCACCAACTAGAAATGCAACTCAAAAAAGACCTCAAATTAAAGGGGGAAAGGTAAAGACAAATGAGTTTATATGGCTAAGAGACTTCAAAGTGAGTCAGGAGGTCATCCCAGAGGCAATGCTTATAGAGACAAGCTTTAGTAAAGGCAGCAACTGGCCCCTTAGAAGTAAGGAATGTTCCTAATGTGAATTGAGTGAGAGGGCTCACAAGAGATTGGTCCTTAATTTATCTGTAATGTTGTAAATTGTGATCGTCTGTCAATATTGCATTTAGAATTAATGACTAGGTTACATCTAACATTTAAGTGGAATGTTCTAAGCATGTTTATATTAATATTTTTAGAAACTATCTGAGAAGGACACTGTTACTATCAATCCCAGTTTCTGAATAGTAAATGGAGGGACAGAGAGAATTAGCAAATTTTCCTAAGTGGTTCATCTAACAAGGGAAGAACTGGTATTGAAATCCAGGCACTGCTATATTTACTGAGTTGTATAACATTATGCCAAGAAGAGCCTTTCCATCTTTCCCCCTGAGAAAAACCTCTAGCATCCAGCTAGCCTCATTTACACTTGGAGACTGAAAATTTCCAGTACGTCCTTTGCATCAAAGGAATGGTCTTTTTGTATACTCATCTTAAAGAGGTAAATATTCCTGATATAAAAATTATTCACTCCATTTTATTTCAAAATATACATATATATTTATACACATATTTATAGAAATATAAGTATATATATTTATTCATTCATATATTGATTGATAGATTTATACACACTTACGTATATATACATATACATACATATAATATGTATCCTTTTTTTTTTAATTTCCACATAGTAGTTCTGCACCAGCTCTGTCCAATTCTCTGTAAAAGTAACTATGAAAAATAATTATCAAGAACAATCTTGAGACTTCGTACCACACAGAAGAGCACAGAGTTGCTCTCTAAGTTATGGTTCAGAATGCCTTACCTCATGTTTAGCCACATCCCATGTGGCTCAGCTCTGAAAGCAACAGGGGTACTTTGAAAGTGCATTCATATTGTACACCCAGTATATCCTATACATTATGGTGCATGCAGCTGCTCCTGTTTTGAACATCACAAATATCTTTGGAATAATCTGTTCTAAATCTATGACATTCATCCATAAAAAATCATAGCTGGCATCTTATTTTCCTTTCTCTCTGACTTGGGGGCCTGCAATGATGACAGTTTTGTGATCCCTTCTCTGGCTTCTTTCTAGGGCCTCACAGAGTCCCAGCTTCCATATCATGGAGTCTCTACATACTCCTCACCATTCTACTCCCCTCCCACCTCAGGCTCCCCATTATTTTTTTCTCAAAGTCAGAATATAAAGATCCATAAGTAAACATCTATGGGAATGCTTTCCCACAATAAGTTAGGTTACCAATAATAGGGAATCTGAGAACACTCAACAGTCAGGGATATCCAGTCCCTCATTTTTCCTAACCTAGAAAACACCTCCAAACCATTTGAGAATCACTAGGTGGAAGGAGACATTTTACTTTATGCTTTCCTTAGGGGTGACCAACTCAAAGGGATGCTAAATAGATTATCTTGCTGCCTTAGAATTCATAATGGAGTGGAGAGTTAAGAACCAATGCCCAATAAAATATGTTTTCAAGACCTGGGTTATATTCCCAATATACTTCTGTTGCAAGACTGTTCTATGTGAGGTTTTTCTAATTAGGTTTCAATTTAAATTATTATACCCACTCTCCCAATTGATTCCCATTGGAAGTCTAATTTCACACACCTATAACAGTAAGATACAGAAGGGATTTTCATTTGCCTTGTTACTACTACAAAGAGAAAGATGGAAAAACATGGGTGAAGCATAGAATCACAACTCTGAAGAAGAATTGTGGCAAAACGAATTGAGGGAGAACTCTGATATTGCAAACTGTTATTCTGAGACTTGCTCACAGGGTATTTAAAGTCTGAACAGATCATAAATGTTAAAAGGGAACACAGGAATTTTTCTGAGCTCTTTACTTGGTTTCCACAGGAAATTCAAGGTGGCCCTCTGAGTTTCCTTCTCTTTATATATAGGGGGTGACAGAGATTCAGAGAAAGTTTGACACATTCCAGACACAGTGATGGGTGGAGACCAATACTTAGTCAGCTCAGGTCCTAAGACACTTGATCACCTCTTGTAGGGTGTGGACATTATATACTTCAATGAGCTCAGGAAGGAACAGATACTATGATATAAAGTCATTTAGGAATATAATTTGTTTTCTCAGTGTAGAATAAGCTTTGCAATTCTATTTAACTTGTGAATTTTTCACTTCCTAGGGACAGTGTTAATGTGCCATAGTAGCAGAAAATATGAGAAATACACAAGAATGAAAAACAAAGGAGCTTTCATTACTTACATCTTGGAATACACTCCTCCTCACCCTCCACCAACACACACACACAGTAAATATCTGGCAGGGATTCCTAAGGGCAGGTTCCAAGGCACAGGCTGTGGTGGAGGGAACTCAATCACCCATGTGCTTAAGCAGCTCCCTTCTGGGTTTCTGTGCCCCTGCAGCTCTATGCACCCTGGGCTGGGAAATGGAGGTTGGGCCTGCCATGCTTCCAGCTATAAGTGTGCTTCTAGACAGGATAACTTTCTTGAGCCCCAACAAATACACCAACAAACTGTGGCCATCTTCTGAATGGACAGGACAAAAGGTTGGCGCAATGAAGCAGGGTTCCAGTGGGGAATCATGTGGGAGGCCATGATACTCTTTGTGTTGCCCTAGGAATTTTATCCTGGCTTTCCCAGAAGAGTGGGAGTGGGGGATCAACACCTGGGTTCAGGCCTGGTATGGGCAGGGGAGTTGGGCATGGGATGGAGGCTCACTCTTTCCAATGGTCCTTTCTGAACCTTCAGTGTAGACTGTGCTGAGGATTCCTCTGCACCCAGGCTCAGTTTCCTGGATCTGAGCATCCTGAACACAATTTCAGTGATTCAGACACAGTCAGGGGAGTGGGCACATTTTCATCACTAGGCACAGCCTGAAGCATCCTCCTCTGTGGACCTCCAGCCAGGAGAGGGCACCAAACCACCTTTTCTGAATAAACTGTGATGAAAACTCTTCAAATTTATCCCCAGTGGTCTTGGTGCAGCCTCCACTGGGAGGAGAAGTGCTTAATTCCTGCACAACTCTTGGGGAGCTACAGTGGCTCTGGGCCTCCTCAGATGTCCCTTTGTCATGACTTTTCTGAGGTGTTTTTCTTTAAAACTTCCCTTTTTGCACTGTTCCCAGAAACAGGTTTATTCTCTGCTTTCTCAAGTAATATTTTAGCAACTTATATTTTACCAAATATCTTTTCAAGAGGGCTTTGTTAACTCAAAATCCAGTAAGCTATAGGACTCTATACTGATTCAGGACTCTTTCTGGGGACAATCCTGATAGAGATTCTGAGAGAAAGGAAATGCATCTACAGTACTGAAATGGGTATGCAAATTATTGCAACCTTCCAGTGGAGAATTTGGGGACAGGCCAGTTCTAACCGAGCCATATTGGAGCCAAAGGTGAAAGGGAAAATTGTGCCCTATGTACATATTTTATTAATTTTTAATGGTTAATTTTTCCTTCACCACTTGCATAGATTTTAAAAAAAGGAAAAAAATTGTAAGTATGGGTAATACAACACCCAACATTAATTTTAAATGCTATTTATTAAAAAATCTAAAAATTATAATAATTTTGTGTTTCTGGCTTTTCTAAAAGCAAATTTGGCAGTGAAATTTTTAAAATGCACTTTTGAATTAATGTTGTTTTCAAATGAGAAAATTGCCATGTTGTACAATTTCTCATGTCCCAGTGATGATCTTATTTTAAGTCCAGCTTACTGAAATGTCTTTTGTTTCACTGTGACTGATATTGTTTAAAATATAGATAGATAGATAGATAGATAGATAGATAGATAGATAGATAGATGATAGATAGATAGATAGATAGAAGTGATACTTGCAAAGTGTTAGAATGCACTAAATGTCAATGAATTGTACATTTTGAAGTGGTAAATTGTATTTTAAATGAATTTTAACATAACAAGATATGTATGCCACTTCCAAATTAGGATAAATTTGTAATAAGTAAAATTTGTGCATTAAGAGAAATCAGTTTTTGAATTTGGAGTCAAGATTGTGATTTTCAATACTTATTATAACATAATGCATTTAACATTTTCCCAGGAAATAATTATCACTTTAAGAGCTGTGTCAGAGGCTGTTTTTTGTATGTCAGATGTATTCCTTGAAAGTAAATTTCTCCTCATGAAAATTCAAAATCTGAAAGCACTTAGTCTAATTTTGTGTATATGCATGGAAAGGTGGAATTAGAATGTCTATAATCTCATTTTTAATATGCCTGTTTCCTGTAACAATCATTATTTTCATCTGGTGATGAAACATTCTCAAATTCTTTAAATTTTTCTTTCTCTATTTTCAAATTTGAAAATTTATTCCTATGTTTCATTAAAATTTATATTTTTCAAATATACTTCAAGGGGATAGGCCTTCTAATAATCACCCACCTTTTACATATTGTCAGGATTTTTTGTTGAGCTTTATATCTAATTTCTCTTCTTTGTATATCATCCCACACTAATAATTTGTATCAATATTTGTAAACTTTTTGCATGAAGAAATTTTTTATTTCAGCATAGTATATTTCTTCATCTTATACCATATATACATTAGATATAATTGATATTGTATATACATCCAATAAAAGTTAATTTGTACAATAACTGCCCTGATTACATTTGCTCCTATATTACTTTGGCACATAAAGGTAAATTACTGCATTTTATAAATTCCAGCCCTTCTCTGTCTTGCAAATCTCCCATGATCACATCACTACCTCATGCACTGAAAGACATGAATGTCTTCCAAAAGATTCTGGACTAGCAGGCCTGAGGCTTGGCAGTGGGAGTTAAAGAAGACATTTCTTTCTCCATGACTTTCAACCTGGGCAAATGTCAATCAACCTTCAGGGCATGCAGTTGAGGAAGGAGTTCCTGTGAAAAACAAATAAAAATATCTCAATTTTTTTCACAAACACCCCAAACCATTCAGGCACCAAAAACATAGTGCTATTAATATAATATTCACATGTTTCCTCCTTAATAACATCCAGACTCTTAAAAGGATCATTACATTCACAACTTTGGTTGAACTGCATTTGGGTAGATTTGACCTCCTAATGCTTTAGTGGCAGAGTACTAGTATGAGGTTTTTTTTAAGTAATTTATTTTGTAAAATCAATTGTGTTAAAATTGCAAAGTAGCTCAATCACTTCACTAAGATTTCCCAGTTGTTATAATTTTACCATATCTGCCCACTAACGAAACAAATTCTAAAAAATTACTCTAGTGTATTTATCTCCAAAACAGGGACATTTTCCAAGAAAACCCCAACTCAGGAACTCAACATTGCTTTAATGCTGTAATGTTGTTGACAGACACCTTCAAATTAAAAAAAAAATTGCCATTTATGAAATTGCCTTTTTTACATTTTGGCACTCTCCCTGTTACGGCAAATTTTCAGCTGTTTTCTGGAGCTCTGAGAAAGAAGGTTGTGTCAGTTTCTGCTTGCTGTTCAACCCCTGATAGGAGACAGAACACAGGAGAGTCTTCTAAGCTATTTGGTGACATCATGCTACTGTTCTTCTATAAAGCATGATTCACATGCATAAAATTCAATCTTTGGTGTACTGTTAACATTTATTTCACAAAGTGTACAGTCATGTAACCACCACCAAATTCAAGGTACAGCCCACCCAAATAGTTCCCTAGTACTCCATTGCAGGCAATATTTCCTACCTTCCCAAACCCTTGCAAAAAGTTAGATGTTTTCTGTCCTGTTGTTTTCACCTTGCCAGAATTAAAAAAAAAACAAGATTTCATATAGTAAATTGTGTTTGGAATCTGGCATTTTCACTTATAATAATTCATTTAAGATTCATATGTGTTGTGTATATCTCTATTTCCTTCCTTTATATTGCCTAGTCGAATTCCTTGATCATGATGTTTCACAGTTTTTTTATTCATTTACTATCTGTATGTTTGCATTACTTGGAGTTTTGTTGATTTGATTAAAGTTGCTAAAAACAATTGTATAGCAGTTTTTCCATGAACATAGATTTTAATATCCCTAACGTAAATTCATAGTACTTGCATCACTGAGTTACATGGTAAGCATATTTTTACTTTTCAAGAAAACACAGATTTTTAAAAATGGATCTGTAATATCTTGAAGTATATTGTCATTAATGTGTGACATTACCATTTTTTATGTGTCTTTTCCATTACTTGATATTGTTCATTTGATTTTTTAAAATTCCACTATTTTAATAGGTTTTTAGTGTTGTCTTATTGTACTTTTGGTTTACAAGAACAGAAGAGTGATGATGTTCAGCATCCTTTCATATCCTTATTTTCTCTAAACTTATGTGTGTATGCAAACATCTTGCCTTTTAAAAAATGAGTCTCTGGTTTTCTTATTAGTGAATTTAGTGCTTTATTTTATATACATAAACTTTGTTGGATATAAAAGTTATCAATATTTTTATCAATCTGGGACTTGTCTTTTTATTGTTTTATCATTGTCTTTCTAAGAGTAGAAAGTATATTTCGATCTATACAAAATTTTGAGTTTGTTCTATTATGGTCCTGCTTTTGATGTTTTACCTAAGAAATAATCACCAAACATATATATTCACATATGCTTTGTGTGTATTTATGAGGTACTGGGACTAGGGATTGAACCCAAGACCTCATATGTGGGAAGCAGGGCTCAACCACTGAGCAACATTAGTTCCCCTGAGTTGGTTATTCCCTCTGTTTGCATGTTGTTTGTTTTTAGAAGACACTGAGAACCAAGCCCAAGAACTCCCATGTGGGAAGCAGGTGCTCAAATGCTTGAGCCATATATGCTCCCCTCACATATGTTTTTAAACAGATTTATTAAGATGTAATTTTAATACCATACAGTTCATCCTTTTAAAATGTTGAATTCTTCTTTATTATATTCAGAAATATATACAACAATCTCTATGGTCTATTTTAGAACATTTTTATCATCTTCAGAAAGAAACACTCTACCCTTTACCTAACCCCCTGCCCATTTCCCCACAGTCCTAAGGAACCACTTAACCAATTTCTATCTCTATAAAGTTTCCTATTCTGTACTATCATAGTTATTAAAAAATAAAGTTCATCCTCTTTTCTTTACATACATAAAAGTTTTTTCTTTTTCTTTTTTCTTTTAGCTACATGGCTGTGATTGCACCTGGGACCTCATATGTAGGAAGCTGGCATTCAACCACTGAGCCACACTGGCTCCCCTTATTTGGTTTTTCATCTCTTTGTTTGTTGTTTGTTTTTTACTTTTTAGGAGGCAGCAGGAACTGAACCCATAAACTCCCATGTGGGAATCAGGAACCCAAATATTTGAGCCACATCCACTACCCCACACTTAAAGTATTGATGGTTTATCAAAGATGAAGTATTTATCAGTACTTCAGTTATTCCTTTGGGCTGAATAATATTCCATTGTGCCATTGTATAGCTATACTATAGGGTTTTTTTTTTTGTTTGTTTGTTTTTAAAGATTTATTTATTTATTTATTTATCCCCCTTTGCTGCTTGTGTTCACTGTG
This sequence comes from Cabassous unicinctus, assembly GCA_029593785.1. Classification (NCBI taxonomy): domain Eukaryota; kingdom Metazoa; phylum Chordata; class Mammalia; order Cingulata; family Chlamyphoridae; genus Cabassous; species Cabassous unicinctus. The sequence continues at coordinate 38,389 of JAQZBX010000961.1, read as the reverse complement.
TCCATTCGCTGTGTGGTTTTTCCATGTCTGCTTATCTCCCCCTTGCTGTGAGGTTCTGCTGCATCAGCCCACCGTGCTGCGGGGGCCAGCCTGCTCTCACAAGGAGGCCCTTGGAAGTGAACCTGGGGTCTCCCACATGGTAAACAGGGGCTCTATCTATTGAGCCACACCCGCCTCCTGCTGTGAGGTCCTGCTGCATCACCCCACCACGCCGCGTGGGCCAGCCTGCTCTCACAAGGAGGCCCTTGGAAGCGAACCCGGGGCCTCCCATATGGTAAATGGGAGCTCTATCGATTGAGCCACACCCACTTCCCTATAGGTTTTTATTAATAAGTTTTTCTTAGGGAAATTGTAGGTTTACATAAATATCTGCATAAATACAAAAAACACAGAATTTTCACAAACAACCCTATTATTTTGAATATTATCTGTTTTATTTTAGGCATCCTAGTGTGTGTAGAGAAGTACTGCATTTTGTTTTTTAAAATTTTAATGTAAAGTTGTAGGTTTACCAAAGTCATGTAAAAATAGAGTTCCCATATAACCCCTTATGATTAACACTTCTCATTAGTGTGGTATCTGATGAAAGAATAGATAAATTGTACTACTAATATAGTCCACACTTAACACTAGAATGTATTTTTACCAATATAGCACCCTATTATTATTAAACCTTGAATTAATGGGGTACATTTGTCATTTTCATGAAAGAACATTTTTATAATTGTACTATTAACTATTTACCACCATGTTGCTGAATTCACTTATTAGCTCAAGTATCTTTGTTGTAGATTTTTCATGACTTTAAGTAAAGGATCATACCACATGGAAATTGTGAACGTTTCACTTTTTCTTTTCCAATTTTAATACCTGTTACTTCTTTTCCTTATCACACTGCTCTGCCTAAAACTTTTCCAGCATAGAGTTGATCAACAGTGGTGAAAATTGAAAGTTTTATCTTGTTCCAGATCTTAGAGGAAGAACTTATGAATTTTACCCTTAACCATTATGTATATTGTGGGTTTTCAAATATGCCATTTATCATGTTGAATAAACTGCCTTGTATTCCTATTTTCTAAGATTTTTTGTCAAGAAAGGATCCTGTATTTGTCAAATGCCTTTTCTGTACCAATTGAGATTACCATGAGTTTTTTCCCCTTATCTTTGTTAATGTAGTGAATTGCATTGATTTCCTTCTGCATATTTTTTATTTTTAAAGAAGCTTTATATTATATAAATATTACACAAAAATGCAAGGGATTTCTAAATGTCTCATTCTGTCCCCATCCCACATTTTCTCACATCCTTTATTAGTGAGGTACATTTGTTAAAATTGATGAACCCATGCTGAAGCAATGCTACTAACCATAGACTACAGTTTACATTATAATTTACATTTTCTTCTGCACAAGTTTGTAAGTTATGGAAAAATATAGAATGACCTGTATCTGACATAACAATGTCATGCAGGACAACCCTAATGTCCCAAAAATGCCCCCATATTACACATATTCTTCCCTCTCCCATCCCACAGATCCTCTGGTGGTTACTACCTATACATTAATGATAAGAGTTCTTCCCTTGTTAGAATAATAATAACTGTATAGTAGAATAATAATAAGTCAGCTTTGGTACATTTTTTATTCCCCAATCTTGAGGATTTGGGGGTGGTTAGGCTCACTCTGCTTCTAATTGAGGGATTTAGATTCATGGGGCAGATGGATGGAATTATCTTGCTTGCCATTGCAGGTACTTTCTGTTCCTTGAGATGGGCCTTGTCCATCATCATCACCTTGTTAGTTGTCCTGGGTGAGTCCAATGAACTGGAGAGTAAGTGTTGCAAATTTGCTGAAATTCAATAATTAACAGGCACATGGGTCAATGAAAGATTTAAGTCTCTGGGACATATATTTATCAAATATAGTGCTAATTATGGGTTCAAATAAAAGGGCAAATAGGCTATTTGTAGACAACCTATAATTGAGTCTAACTTTGTTACACTGGGCAGTATAAATTCCAAAGTAAAGCCCAATGATGTTGCTGAATTCCTGAGCTGTCTTCCATGCTTATAGTTTCTCAATGTCTCTAGAGCTCTCAGGAACATGACTATTTCAGGCACTGTTTACTGTGGCAGCCAATGAGATCCTGCTGAAACTAGCATAAGCATTACCTCTAGAATGACCTCCCAACTCACTTTGAAATCTCTTAGCCATAAAAACTCATTTGTCTTTACACTTTCCCCCTATTAATCAAGGTCTTTTTCAATTTGCATGTCTAGGTGGTGCTAGGTAATAATCCCTTAGTGCCAGGAGGTTTTTTCCTGGGAGTCAAGTCCCATGCTGGTGGGGAAGGTAGTGTGTTTATAAGCTGAGTTTGGTTTAGAAAGAGTCCACATGTGAGCAACAAGGCAGCTTTTAGGAGGTAACTCTTAGGCAGTATATAATACTAGCTAAGTTTCATTTTCAAAAGAAAATATTCATTAGTACAGTCATCAATGTCAATGGCCTGGCATAATGGTCTGTCTTCCTTCACTATACATTGCCCTTGCAGGAGGGAATTCTTGATGTCTTATTAGGGAATCTAGCAGAATTCCCCAGGATTGGAACACAATTTTCTTGCAGTTATTGTGTGGATGCCCACCCACTGAAATAATGTCCCATGAACATTGGAACATATTCATGTGTCTTAGAAGCATGTCCCAGGTGAGCCCCTTCCCATGCATGCCCACATCGTTGACACCCTCCACCAATAATTCTCCTCTGCCACTGCTATGTCTCTTCTGTGATCCAAAACCTCTCCAATAATGAAACCAACACAGTATGCAAATAAAATTGATAAGAAAATGAAATAATAATTATAAATGTAACCAATAAAATTCATAAAATGAAAAACAATGCAAATTAAGAAAAAATAAAAAAATTTAGACATTGTTTCTTTCATTACTGTAAGACCTCTTGTCTGTATGTGCAGTGATATTTTCTTCCATATATTCCCCCAGTATCTTATTTTTTTCATTTTATCTCCACAGGAGCTTTAGGATACAGAAAAGTCATTTATTTAATAGAGGTGAGTCCATATACCCAATCCACTCCCCATTCCCCTCTCTTTTATTAATAACATTTTACAAGTGGATGGTACATTTGTTACAATTCATTTACAAATATTGAAGCATTGCTTCTAACCATGGTCAATGGTTTGCATTATGGTTTACATTTCAGATTGTACACTTTTAAAGGTTTTGACAAAATTTGAAGTGGACTATATGTGTTACTGCAAGATCATGCTGAACAATTCTAAAGCCCTTAAATATGCCTAATATTACATATATTCTATTCTTCCCTCCCCCTCCCCATGGAATATAAGGTAATCACTAAATTTCAATTTATGAAAAATAAGATTCATAGTTATTTGCAATAAAATTGAGTTCTTGACATATGGGTCTGTTTTCTTTTATTAGGCACTGCTTCTGTTCTTGAGGAATTCTTGTCCTGCTAATTAAGAACATAGCAGGACTCCCTAGGATGGGAGATCAATATTTTACTGCTTATTGTGTGGGCCTACACCCCCTGCTATAACTATCACAACATGAACACTTAGATATTCCATATAAGTCTGTCCCAGGTGCACTCTATTCCATATATCCTCCACACATGACAGCCTACACCAGTAACCCTTCCCTGCCATATTTGCTAAAAGAATATTTCCAACATTATATGTTTAACCACAGACCTGCAAATCCCCAGAATTCTTCTGCTCCTTTGCTCAACCCTCCTTCCAGTCCCATGGATAGTTCAACCCAAATCTGCACACTACTTCCCCTCACAGAACAGAACCACTGAACCCAATCATGTTGCTGACCACTGTCATGCCCATCCACTGTCCAACCACACCCTTCTACCTTTTCATAGATTTTGCACTTATGGACATTGGCTCACCACCCTCTATTCCCTTTCTGTCTCCTGTAAACCAATCTTCTAGACTCTACCTCTGTGCATCTGCTCAATTTGCTCAATTCATATCAATGAGGTCATGTAATATTTGTCCTTCAGTGCCTAGCTTACTGCACTCAATGAAGGTATTAAACACTCATCTCTTTTCTCCTATGTGTTAATACTGCATTCCTTCTTTCAGCTTATGTATATATGTTCCATTGTATGTATATATCTGTTTGCTTATCCATTCATCTGTTGATTGACATTTCAGTTGCTTCCAACTTTTAGCAATAGTGAATAATGCTGCTATGAACATTGGTGTGCATATACCTATTTGTGTCCCTGCTTTCAATTCTTCTGGGTATATACCCAGCAGTGGGATTGCTGGATCATATGGCAGTTCTAAACTTAGCTTCCTGAGGAACTGTCAAATTGTCCTCTACAATGGATGCACCATCCTACATTCCAACCAGCAGTGGATAAGGATTCCCTTTTCTCCACATCCTTTCAAACATTTGTAGTCCTTTGTTTTTTAATAGCCTCCAGTCTAATGAGTTTAAGATGATCTCTCATTGTAATTTTGATTTGCATTTCTCTAATAGCTAGTGAAGTTGAGCATCTTTTCATGTGCTTTTTAGCCATTTGTATTTCTTTGGAAAAGTGTCTATTCAAGTCTCTTGCCCACTTTAAAAGGATTGTCCTTTTATTTTCAAGGTATGGGTTTTCTTTATATATGCTGGATATTAGCCACCTATCAGATAGTTGGTTATCAAACACATTCTCCCATTGAGTATGCTGCCTGTTCACTTTCTTGACAAAATACATTGAAGCAAAATTTTGTTTGTTTTGAGGATGTCCCATTTATCTATTTTTTCTTTCATTGCTCATGTTTTGGGTGTAAAGTTTATGAAACCATTTCCTACTACAAGATCTCATAGATGCTTCCCTGCATTATTTTCTAGGAGCTTTATGTACTTGACTCTTATATTTAGATTTTTGATCAAACTTGAGTTGATTTTTGTATAAGGTGTGAGATGGTGGTCTTTTCTCATTCTTTTAGATATGGCTATACAGTTCTCTAGCACCATTTTTTGAAGAGGCCATTCTCTCCCAATTGAGTGCACTTGGTGACCTTGTTGAATATCCATTGAATGTGTATGTGAGGATTTATATCCAAACTGTCAGTTTGGTTCCATTGGTCAGTATGACAATCTGTGCATCTATACCATGCAGTTTTGACAACTGTAGCTTTGAGATATGTTTTAAAGTCAGGTAGTGTGACTCTTCCAATTTTATTTTTCTTTTTCAATATGTCTTTGTCTATTTGGGGCCTTTGCCCTTCCCAATAAATATGATAGTTACCTTTTCTAACTCATTAGAAAACACTATTGTAATTTTTATTGAGATTGCATTCAACCTGTAAATCAATTTACATTGGATAGACATCTTAATGATGTCTTCCAATCGATGAACATGTAATATCCATCCACTTATTTAGATGTTCTTTGATTCCTTTAATAATGTGTCATTTTCTGCATACAAGTCCATTACATCTTTAGTTTATTTTATTCCAAGGTATCTGATCTTTTGGTTGCTATTGTAAATTTAACTTTTTTTCTTGATTTTCCCCTCAGATTCCTCATTATTGGTGTAAAGAAATACTACTTTTTTTTACACATTGATCTTATATCCAGCCACTTTACTGAACTCATTTATCAGCTCTATAAGCTTTGTTGTAGATTTCTCAGGGATTTCTATGTATAGGATCATGTCATCTGAAAATATTGAATTTTTTACTCCTTCCTTTACATTTTGGTTGCCTTTTATAACTTTTCTTGCCTAAACTTAGTACTTCTAACACAATGGTAAGTAAGAGCAGTGACAGTGGGCATCCTTGTCTTGTTCTAGATCTTAGGGGGAAAGCTTTTAGGATTTCACCATTGAATTTACTATTAGCTATGGGTTTTTTCAAATATACCCTTTATCAAATTGAGGTAGTTTCCTTCTATTCCTATTTTTGAAGTGTGTTTTTAAGGAAAGTGTGCTATATTTTATGAAGTACTTTTTCTTCATCAAGCCAAAGTTGGTCTAAAGAGACAAAGGTCTGACTCCCCATGCTGCGGTTTTACTCTTGCTTAAATACCTATGTTACTACTTAACATTTGCTTTGATATGCATTAGCTTTTATGCATATTGATGAACATACACAGCTATCTATATAATTGTATGATTAGTATGTTCAGGAAATCAAACTTGCACATACATTATCTGATCAGATAAAGGGGGCAGACAACTCCATACCTGGGTGGGAATTTTACTATGTTAATTAAGCAAGGTGAAGTGAGGACAGCAAATGGCTTTTACTGTGCTGGCCCATTGAAATGGTTGAAGCTATTTTTCATACTTCATTGCTTCAACAGGATATTCTTGACCACAAGAAACAGAATTTTGCACCAATTGAGGGTTCATTTCATTACTTTTCTAATTTATATATAATTTTTCCTTTATAAACTAGGAACAAGGAGAGAAACAAATTGCTTTCAGGTATTTGGTCATCATATATCCATCAGGAGGACACCATGAAAAAAAAAGAAATAAGTAAAACCTCTTTAATTGAGTAAAAATATAAGGAAGCTAGGGAAACTGACCCAAAACTAATAAAAATCAGTGTTACCAGTAAAATAACAAAGTGAATGATAAAATAATTTTATAACTTAACTCAATAAAATTTAAATAAGAAAAACTCTTTGATTTTGTATTGCTCACTCTTTGTATGGATAAAGAAATTTAAAAATGAAAATTCTTTAATAAATTTCCTTCATGCTCTCTGTAATTGAAAGATAAATATTTACCATGAGGACCACAAAAAAGAATCAGAATTCAAATATGGGAACAAGTTTCTCCACCTCGATGAGATACTGATGAATGCCTACTAAGCCTTTGGGGAATCTAATTATGAGCCTTATAATATTATAAACACATAAATTCTTTCTCAATCATGGCAAGAGTTAGATTTAGAAAATTCTTGTATGTAGGTGCTATCCATGGATAAAAAATAATTTATTTGGTCAAATGCTGTCTGAGATAATGACATATATTATGTGATGGAAGTCAAAGCAAACTCATTTCACAGTGGATTCCAATATGGAGTCAGTAGGAATTGTCATGAAATGCAGACTAAATATATTACAAGGAACATACCTACACAATCTTGAGGAGATGTAACAATTTGTAAGGAAATAATTCGTGCCTTATTTCAGTTAAAAATAGATTGTACATACTTACTGGCAGGGGAGATACCATGAACATGAAAGTGGTTTTCCCAGGGCAAGGCTCATCCAGATGTGCTGGCCCCTTCAATTTCCCCAAATGTGAGAAACTTGACTTCATAATTTGTGGTAGTGGGGGACTGCGTTCACGCTCTCTTCTAGAAGAAAGAAAATAAAATAAAAATAAAAATAGATTGTACAAAAAAGTTGTTCCAAATTTCAACAAAACAAAAGTAATGACTTAAGTCTTTGGTACCTTTAGATTCTGTGAGTGCTCTGCTTAGGCTCTCCTTCCTGATCTCTTCAAGAGCAACTAGGAAGCAGGTGTCCTTCATCCACAATGTTGCTGTAATATTTAAAAACATTCATTTTATGCAGAAGCTTATTGCACAGCCCTACCTTGTCTGTGTTGATAGATCTGCTTAGTGTTGTGGTTTAGTGTTAGGCATCTCTTTGCTTCCTCACATCAAAATCACATTGCTCAACATCTTGGTCAGAAGAAATCTGGTGGAAAAACTGTAGTTCAGTGGTTGAAGTGCACATTTCACATATAAGGGTCCCGGATTCAATCCCAATACATCCTTAGGGAAAAAAATCTAATGCAGAGCAGATGTAGCTGAGTGGCTGAGTACCTGCTTTGCATGCATATGGCCCCAGGTTCAATCCCTGGTACCTTCTAAACAAACAAACAAACTACAAAGGTACCTAAAAATGTATAAACATTTTTTAAAAATCTGATATCTGAAGTCCATTAACCAGTCTCTTGTTTTTATTTTATTCATCTATGTAGTGGGTTAAAGAGGTAATTTATTGCATCTTCTCAAATCCCAGCACCAGTAATGAATTAGGCATTAGTCCTGGTATTACAGCCATAAATGGAAAGTTGAAAAAAACAAATATACTTACCTCCTTGCATCTTATATTCTAGCAATACATGGATAAAAATGTAAAGACAATCATGATATAAAACAAAAGAAATTTAATATGAATGAAGTATGAACTCAAACTATAAATCATAAGCCTAACTTCTCATATTGGCTCATATCTAGACACAACCTTTCTTTTTTTTTTTTTTCACATTTCTCAATTAAATGTAATGGATACATATAATTTTTTTTTAAATCAAACAATATGTTACAAAATATATTTGTTTCATAGTAATGCATTCATACAGTATTTGTCCTTTTGTGTCTGGCTTGCTTCACTCAATATAATGTCCTCCAGTTTCATCCATGGTATCATATGCTTTATAACTTCATTTCTTCTTACACCTGCATAATATTCCATCGTGTGACTAGACCAAAGTTTTTCCATTCATCTGTTGATGGACACTGGGGTTGTCTTTGCCTTATGTTATGGAAAACACTAATTAAACAATATAAGTACTTTAAGAAGCAAAAAGAAATACAAGGTAAATATCATTTGAGGCATGGCACAGAAGAAAATTAATAGGGAGAATCAGAAAATGAACACCGGAAATGGGATGATTGAGGATGGGGCAAAAAAAAAGGTTTAAGCCCAAGTGTTTAAGTTTTTGAAGACTTAGACCCTTTCTTTTCAGGTTAAAAAGCCCTTAAGACATAATTTATGCCATAGTAATGATAGTGAATTTTCAAAAGTAGACAAGAATACAGAGTACTTTTTTTATCTCATGGTCTTCGGGAGTCCATTACATGATTCAAAGATTTCTGTTTTCCATTTTATTAAAATTATTTCTATGCTTCCCATCTAAGTTAATGAAGAATATTTTTCAGATTACTTAGTTTAAATTAGGACATTGTTATTAATAATATCCATTTTAGCTATTTTAATAGCCAATTCAGATTTTCTGATATTTTTGATGGAAATTTATCAATGAAATATTGCCATTTTCTCAAACCTCTGAAATGTTTGATCCTGTTAGAATTATTTCTTCCAAGAATAAGTCATTGATTTGGAATCATTTAATTCTATTTAGAAAATTGGAAAAATTGTGAACAATTTCCCCCTCCTGCTTTCAGGATTGGACTATTGTCTATGATTGTTATATTTAACCAGGAATCACACACTTCCACATAATTCTGTTCAACCTGAATACAATTTTCTCTAATTTGATATAATGTCTTAGACTCAAACTTCATACTTCTCATTGTGAGGTTATGAATTGTCACTCCCTTGGCTCAGAAAGAGCTTATGGTCCTGATAACTAAGTAATGATGCATTATTATTATTATAAATCAACATTAAAAAATATTTTAAGCTTATTTCAAAGCACTCTACATGTATCGATTTATTTTATCACTCAGAGTAAAAACTTTGTTTAAAATACAAATGATATTTTACCAATGATGAAATTAAGAGAGGGAAGGTAGCATTCCTTGGGACAAATAGATCATATTGAATGGTTCTTCAATTTATCTTGGGGCTCTGCAAGCATCAGGAGCATTTGGCCACAGGGATCTTTTACATTTAATCCTGGCCTCGAGGCATCCTCAATTTAAAATCCCTTTATGTCTAGAAACATGACTATTTCTTTTCCATCTAAGAATTAGGTGTCTGCCATGCCCTGCAACAGCTACCTATTGTTGAGGCTTCCAACTTATTGTTGAAGGTTCCCAAGCTGTAGCTGTCCTGTTAAAGCTACATAAGCAATTTTGACTTCAGAGATAGGCACTTCCCTGTTAAAATTCCTGTTTCACTGGAGGAAACACTTTTACCAAGGTACATAATAAATACTATACTGAATCTGAGGTTATGAAAACAGGTTGTTTGGGGCATTTCTCAGAAATTCCAGTCAATATTATTAGATCTAGGAGGTCATTTCCATTTCCATTTCCCATGCTTAATAAATATTACTTTAAACATTTGTCATGATCTTTGAAGCAGGCTAGTTAGATAAGGAACAAGTAAACAGATCTGGGACCTGGCAAAAAGTCCATGTGGCTATTGATATCCCCAAGATGGCTGCTGGAAGACCCTCATGAGATTTCTGCCATCTGAAATGAGATTCCCTCCAGAAGCCAAGAGAGGTCCTGGATATTCTCCAGGGACATTATAATTGGGTCCTCCCAGGGGATAGATGGGTGAGTTAATCAATCAAAACAGCAAACACTGAAATTCCTCCCATATCAATAACAAAGAGGTGGAATAATTAATGGTTTAGAAAGCAAACACAAAGGTCAAATCTCTCTCACTCCCTCTTGACTTCTGTGCCCTGCTCTCAACTGTGTCCCCCCTGCATGGATCAACACAAGGAAAACCTGGGCATTTATCATCTATAATGGGAAATTGTTGTCTATAAATCAGCCATCTTTATCACTCTTCAGCCCTTTAATCTCTACTGGGGACCCAGGATCTATCATTTTCTCCCATTTCTCCTCCCTCCCTACCTTAATAAATTACTGGCATAAATAACCTGATGGGCTCTTGAAATTCATTTCTGCATTATATTCAAGAACCTAGACAAACTCTGGTAACACTTTGAATCTCCACAGTTCTGAATTTCCATGCATATTCAGCAATTTTATTGAAATCTATTTCAGAAATAAAATAAGTACTTTTGGAGGTAGGTATTTTTGGCCATTAAATTTGAAAGTATTCCTCCATTGGCATCTTTCCCATTACAAATGAGGCATTATCTTTCATCCCGGCTATCTTCTTTATCTCTGATTTTGTGTTTGAATCCCACTCCTTCTTGAAGTATCATTAATTTTATATCATTATTTATGTCATATCCCTTATTTTAAACTATTTCCTCTCAATTTGATCTAACCTCTTAGATTTCAAACATTCAAAAATCTGCCATTCTGAAATTTGGAAAAAACAACACTTTTGAACTTTTATTTCCAGTTGATGGTCTCTCATCTTTCATTGCAAGCTGAAATCAGAGTCCATTCATCAGCATTTCTCTTCATCCCACCCCATTCTCACCCTTTGCTCTCTGGGCTTTTCTTCCTATTCATGGACATTAGTCTTGATGGCAATATTTCATCAGCATAAGATTTTGTCAGCCTTCATCATATTTTCATTATCAGCAGAACTGGATTAATTTCTTAAGACTCAAAATCAGTGCACGGAGTTCTTCTCTTAAGGGAGATCTAGTCCATCCCTTGTGCCACTTGGATCTCTGTTTATATGTTCAGGGAACACTCCCCCTGGATTCCAGGTGGACTCACTTCCTGTAAGAATCTTGCAACATTAAGCTTATTGACACCATAAATCTACTGTTGTGCAGGTGGTCTTTGGGCCACAAGTGATACTCATTATCTTCCATCTTTATCATTCTACATTTCCTTCACCCTCACCTAGCCCCTCTGATAGTCTAAGTTGCTTACCAGGTGCCAGATCATCAACTCTCTTGGGTCTGATCTTCTGGTGACAATGACCCTCTCAGGCAGGGTTTGCTGCTCTGTCCATTTATTAACTGTTGGGCAGGGGTGCCTAAGTAAATCATGTGGGTGCCAAACATTTTCTTCCTTGTGTCTCTTATAAAACAGCATACCTCCTTCCTGCTGACAGTCCAAATAAAGCACTTCTGCCATGAGAGAGGTCCCTATTCTTGCCTGTCAGACCCTGAGCATGAAGAACAAGAATTGCCCAGCTGGTGAACAGAGCAAAATATTTAATGGCACTATTCTTAGATCTTTGTCTTTTAGATAAATATTAGAATCAGTTTGTCAACATTGTCAGGAAATTTGATGTGATGTTTGAGTGGAATTTAATTTTATTAATTAGATAAGTGACAATTAAAATATAATGAATCATATCATACTATTTATGTTTGTAGAACCATATAAATTTCTAAATGTATTACTCCTTTTCCAGATATGAGGAAAACAATAAATGATACCTCTACTCCATTTTTGGCAGAATGGTGAAAACTGGGAAAGGTAAAGTACAAAAAGTAGATGAAGATTAAACTTTCTGTTCTTTGTTGCTATAGGGCATGTGGAGGACAAGGTTTGGGCATACCTAATTTCACAGCAGACACCTCAAGGGAAAAATCTGGACACAGTAAATTGTGAGACAAATTTGGCTATGGGTAGTAGAGTCACAGCAATAGTTTTAAGACTGTTTTAGAAAATTTTTATTATAAATGTATGATTAAAAAATGAAGCTAATGACAAAATAATGCAAGAAAGAAAATTATATAAACAAGAAATTTGTAAACAGCCAAACTTAGCAATAAATAATCTTTGCATGATGATGCAAAAATGAATTAATTCAACTAAACTTATGATATAATTATTTTAGAAGTATTGTGATTAACAAATACACTGTTGGGTGACACAAAGAAGTCAATCTACTGAGTATTAATTGGCAAAGACAAAATAAAAAATGAAGGTATATAATGAAACTTGGGGATATACCTAAGAATTAAATTATTTCAAAAGATGTTATGTCTGGGAAATGAGGTTGAAAATTTAGAAAAATAGGACAGACTCTTATTTGTCATTCTAAATGTGGCTATGTTAGTAATTTAATGAAGAAAAATTTGTTTTCAACATTTGGAAAGAGGGAAATTTTGTACCAAGATCTGGGTACCTGAATTATTATAGCATAGACAAAGTAGTTCCCAAGATATCCTTCTGACAATGTCTTTGTTTTGATATGAACTGAAGGAGGCAGAGCAGAAATCTTCATTGTTATGCAAAGGTCTTAAGCATAGTGAAATGGGACATTGGAATGAATTCTGAACCAGTGCTGCTGACTCTTCAATGTATCCCCTGGGATATGAACCCTCTGGAATCTTGTTAAAATGCAGATCCTGATTCTGTAGGTCTGCTGACAGGGGCTTTGATTCAGATTTTCTACCAATCTTTCCAACATGCCCAAGCTGCAGACCCACTTATTATACTACGTGAGTTTGAGGCCCTGTTTGGGACCTCAGCTTCTTAGATGAGTGGTTCTCAAAATTCTGATGTTTATTGAAATCACCTGAGGAGTTTTCAAATTCTGAATATGCATGCTAAGCACAGGAACAATTAAATTTGTATCTCTGAATGGGTCTCAGGTACCCAGGCATTAGAATTTTTTAAACTCCCAGGTGAATTCAGTGTGCAGAGGCATTTGAGATCCACTTCCATAAATTGTGTCATGCAATATGGAAAACTTCTATATTAATATGTGTAAATAGTGTTCAGCACAGAAATTTCATGAATTTTTTTCATTTTGTATGCTGATTAAAGAATTTATCATCTTTGTGTTCACTGGAAAGTTATATTCCCTATGTATTTTACAGGGTTACAAACCATCTCTCATTTTAAGTATTACCCTAAAAGTAATTTCAGGGAAAAAGAAGTTCTTGTGAAAATAAACTTCCACTTTTAAAAAAAGTATATGGACAAACAACTCTCAAACAAAACTGGATTAATATTTCTTTCCTAACTAACTACATGGCACATTTCTTGTTCTAGTCCCTTTCCTAAAAAAAAAACTCATGTGGACCCTAGCTATAGATAAAGATTCTTCCCTGGTGGAGTTAGGGGAAAGAGAAAGGCCAGAAATTTATTTGGCAACCATTTCCATCCATGGCCATTAGGAAGCAGGTGCTTTGCTTCAAATAGAGAACACTCTTTGCAGGGAAGGCCAGATGTTGTTGTGAAAGGAGTTATACTTTCCAACCATGTAGAGGCTCAGGAGGTCTTTATAGCTTTATAGTTGTATGCCTCTTCCTACTGACAGTGACAGTGACTACACCAATGCTATTTAGTGCAATGTTGGGTTAAAAGACAATGCTGGGCAGGCTGATGTAGTCTTCTCCAATGAAAGACAGCGATGAGCTGAGAAGCTAAGAAACAGCCACTACATGATGACATTCATAGTAAATGCTTTTATGGATGAAAAGGTCAGACAGGTCAGTGAAAATGTTGGCAAAGCTGGAAGGAAATGGGGTATATATGAGCAATTCCTACATACCAATGAAATCAGCTGCCTCTTGAAATGCTAAAAGTCTGGTAGTAGAAAAGAATTTTTAATAAAAAGACAATGATTGTCATATGTATTAACCTAGGTTTATGATTTTCAAACTATTTTTTCTATTGACATTTGAAACCATATTCAGATGAAAAAATATCCACTAATAATAGGGAATTAGATGTGAAACAGTTAAGTTTTACTCAAATAAAATTTCAGTTCTTACTGAAAGGCAATAAAGTCATATAATACTTTATGGTAGGTACTTACATTTTAGCTCTTTCCCATTGTCTTCTCAATGTACTGTGATACCTTTTAAACTATCTTCACCTAAATCCACAAACCTTGAAAGTCTATTTATCCCCAACTCAATGAATCCACTGAATGCCTCTTCATCACACAAGATTCCTCAACAAATTCCCTGTTCACTTTCTTCTGGAATTTATCTCTGTTCTGGTCTCCTTGATCACTATATTCACCTGGATATTTCTTGCTCTACTTTCTAGGTATTTGCAAGCCCTTTTTGAAACTTTAAATTTTGGAGCTCTGCAGACATGGTCTCAAACCTTCCTTATCCTCTCTACTGAGACAGTATCTACCATTTCTTTGAACACAAATATCCTCTATATGTTTATAACACATAAACTTACCATACTGAACCTTATTCCAGATCCCAAGACTTAAACATAAAATTATCCACAGGGATATTTCAGTTTCCTCATAAGTCATGCAATGAACTTTAGAAAGCTTGCTTGTTCTTAATAATTCAAACTTCAGTAAGTGATCTTATCTGTCACTCAATTCCTTGAGTAAAAAAAACCTTAAAGAAATTCTTGGTATTAAATATTTGCATTTTTAAGAGTTTTCCATCTCCAAAAATGAAATTGTTCTACACTATGTATTCAAAAACCTTGCATTTTTTCTTTTAAATGATCTCTTCCAATGTAGCTCTTAAGTTCCACAGTTCCAGACTGTTTTATTTGAGAGTATAACTTCAAGTCCTTGGACAGGCTTAGCTCAGTGTCAACCCGCAACAAAGCATTTCTGATACAAAGATATCATTAACCATCTCAAGAATATTGTTGTGTGACTATGCTGAAATCTTATAAGATGATATAAGGAAACCATGAAAAGGGAGGCATTGATTGCCTAAAATGCATGCTAATAAAATAATACAGAATACAAATTTTAAAACTCCAGAACAGTGAATTTAAAAACAAAAAAACACACATTACTTTGGAATTAAATGCCTGTACCCAAAATTAAAATATATAGTTTGATTTTGCTTTTGAAATAATATTTATTCCATAAGTCAAGATATGTCTGAAGACTTTCATGATTTTAATTTAAAAAAATAGTCAGGGAAGTGACTGTGGCTCAAGCAATTGAGCTTCCATTTACCATATCAAGGAACCAGGATTGATCCCTGGGACCTCCTGGTAAAAAAGAGAAAAGATGTACCGGAACAATGCAGAGAGTACAGGCCCCTGCACAGCATGAAGTGCAGACCCCCATGCAGTGAAACAAAGCACCAAAAAGATGATAAAGCAACCAGATAGGGAAAAAAAATAGTCAATGCTGGTATTAAAATTACTATTTTAGATGTTTGGGAAGTTCTGGTAATGGATGTTGGTTAGGGTAATACAACATTTTGCATATGATTAATCCCACTGAATTGTATGCTGTGGAGTGATTGAGCTGGGAAAGTATTTGTCATATATCTGTTTCCACAATTAATAAAAAAGAGAGCAATTAAAGAGACAAGGACTATTAAATGCAGTACATGATACTGGACTGGATGTAATAAAAAAATTAATGCATATCTTATTTATAGGGAAATCAATAATGAAACCTAATTATTCTTTCTTGGAATCCTTAATATTTTAAAGCTTATATGGTTTTACATTTCTTAGAACATAAGAAAAATATGACATGAAGAGACATGGGATGATCTTTCATTTGCTCAGCAGTAAAATATGCACACTTCAAACAATGAAAATGTTTTTCTTTGAATATATATTTTTCAGCAAAAGTATTTCAACTTATAGAGACTGCACTGATGCCCACATCCTGAGAACCTGTTGGTAGATTATAATTCCTCTTAGAAATTAAGAGTGGCAGGTTCTTTATTCCTATAGATTTTCTAGAATACTTGTTCAGCACAAAATCCACAAAACAGAGAAACATCTACTCAAAGATATCAAGGTTAATATTTAGGCTTTTAGAAGGAATTAATGGATACAATCTCTTTTCCTTAATTGCATCTATATGATTTATCTAATTTGAGGGTAAAGACTGTGTTAAAGAAGGCATGCCCTGACTGGTTGTATTTTTTTAACTTTTTACAAATAAATTTTATTGATACATATTAATAAAGCATACAATACATACAAAGTGTACAATCAGTGTTATTTGTTGTAATCACATAGTTGTGGATTCATGACTTCAATCATTATTAGGGCATTTTCATTATTTCAATAATAATAATAATAAAAACAGACAAACAAGAAAATTCTACACCCCTCAATCTCTAACTGTTTCCCCTGCTGTATATAGCTGCTCTTTCTGGATATTCATGCACAATTATTTATTTATTAATCTGTTTTATCGAGATATATTCACTTATCATGTCACTTATGCAATGTGTATAAACAATGGCTTTTGATATAATCATATCTTTGTGTATTTATCATCAAAAAAAAATTTTAGAATTATTTCATTTTTCCAAAAAGAAAAACTCCACACACCTTAGCATGCCTTCCCTAGCCCTACATAACCACCAATCAAATTTTATCTTTATACATTGGTTTATATTTATGTTTTACATAAGTGGAATCATACAATATGGTGTAAATTATACTTGGTTGATAGTAACACAGTCATGCATTATTTGTCTTTTGTGCCTGGCTTGCTTAATTCAATATAAAGTCTTCCAGGTTCATCCATGTTGTCATATGTTTCATGATTTCTTTTCTTATTACAGGTACATAATATTCTACCATGTGAATGCACCACACTTTGTTTATCTGTTCATTGGTTGACGGACATCTGGGTTATTTCCAACTTCTGGCGGTCATGAATAACATGACTATGAATGTTGGTGTACAGATGTCTATTTGTTTCACTTCTCTCAGTTCTTCTGGCTATATACCCAGTAGTTGTACTGCAAGGTCACATGGCAAATCTATATTCAACTTCTTTAGGAAATTCTAAACTGTCTTCCACACTGACTGTACCAATCTGCATTCCCACCAACAGTGAATAAGTCTTCCTATCTCTCCGTTACTTAGCTACAGTGGTTAAAACAACATGGCACCATCATAAAGATAGACATATTGACCAATGGAATTGAATTGAGAATGCAGAAATAGACCCTGACATCTATAGTCAAGTGATATTAGTCAAGGCTGTGAAACCCACCCATCTGGATGACAACAGTTATTCAACAAATGGTTTTTGGAGAACTCTATCCATATCTAAAGGAAAGACAGAGGACACCTATCTCATAATTACAAAAAAATAACTCAAAATGGATCAAGGACCTATGTATAAAAGGTAGACCAATGATACTTCTTGAAGAAAATGTAGGGAAATATTTTCAAGATGTTTTTGAAGGTGGTGGTTTCTTAAAACTTACACCCAAATTGGGAGCAATGAATGAAAAATTAGACATTTTTTTTCAAAATTAAACACCTTGGGCTTCAAAGGACTTTGTTAAGAAGGTGAAAAGGCAGCCTACTCAATGAGAGAAAATATTTGCAAACCATATGTATTAGTCAGCCAAAGGTGTACTGATGCACAATACCAGAAACCCCTTGGATTTTATAAAGGGTATTTATTTGGGGTAGAAACTTATAGTCACAAGGATATAAAGCATAGGTTACTTCCCTCACCCAAGTCTCTTACCATGAGTTGGAACAAGAGAGCTGCCAGTATCTGCAAAGGTTCAGTCTCTCTCATCCTCTTAAGGCCCCATGGTTCCAGCTTCTACCAATATCAGCTGTAGGCTGGCATAAGTCTCATCTCTCTCCCAGGGCTCCTTCCTCTCTGGCCACAGCTGCTCTGTTCTCTCTACAAGATCAGCTGTAGACTATCATGTTAATGGCTCATCACTCTTTCCAGGGATTCTGCCATTTCTAATGAAGGCTTCTCTCTTTTCTCATGTAACTGCTTCTGTGTATTTACTTTCTGGGGCTCCAGAATTAAACTTGAACTTTCTCCTCTGCCATGTCATTTTCTCTGTGAGTTCCCACCCACCAAGCACAAAAGGACAAATATTGTATGGTCTCACTAATATGAATTCATATGAGGACTAAACCATGTAGCTAAACTATAGATTATAGGTTAACAGGGAAAGAATATGGGTTAAGAAGGCAAGATCATACTGAATGTATGTTGAATGACTAATAAGGTTGATTATAAATGTGTGGAAATGGGTAGAGGTGATTGTAACACATTACAATGAGTATTATTAACACTGCTGATTATAAATGTGGTTATCGCTGAAAGGCGTAGTGTAGGGAGGTTAATGCTATTTGAAAGAAATCTAGAGGGTAATACAGGGATTGTATAACAAAATTTTTCCAGTATGATGAGAATTGTGGTTAATAGTACAAATACAAGAATATTCCTCTATTACAAGTTGTTAAGAATATGGTGATGCATGGGAGAATAAAACTAATGTAGCTTTTAGGCTACAGTTAACAGCAATAATGTAATTTTTTGCAGCAATGTCAAAGAAGGTACTCTATCAATGTGAACGGTCAACAATGGGGGTATATGGATTATGGGATTTTCACTTTGAATAATGAAAGTCTACTAAAATGAAATGAGACAAAGAAAACACTATTCTATGATGAAACTGCAATCCATTAAGCATGTATTTTGGATGGATTGTACAAAGCAGGAGGCCATATAACACAGTGACGCTAATGTTGGGTGATGGACTGTGGTTAGTAGTACAAATATGAGAACATTCTATCATGAACTATAACAAATATACACTGCAAAAACATGGTGTTGATAATAGGATGGTTTGTGGAAAATACACCAAATGTATGCTATGGATTATGGATAGCAATAACATTATATTGATGTTCTTTCATCACTTGTGAAAAATGTGTCACAGAAATGTAAGGTGTTGGTGGTTGGGCAATGCATGGGAGTCCTCTATGATACGCATGGCTGTTTTGTAAACTCACAATATGCCTAATAAAAGCACACTCTATGAATATCTTGTGATGGTAATCAAAGGTCAAAGATCAAGCACATGAAGTATGGGAGCCCATGTGACCACCTTTGGATTAGTTCTTACTTCTCCACCCAAGGATGTGACAATTGTGATTAAAATGGAAAACTGAGGATCATAATTATGAACTGGCATCCTCCCTCTGAAGCCAGTGCTGAAATTATAAGTTACATTATTTATTACAGTATAGTACAGGAAATTTTGAAATACATGATTAAGTTATTGAGCCTTTTGTAGATAATAGGCATTTGCCAAAACAAACAAGCAAATAAAAAAGCCCAACTCTCAATGGGGAACAGATGTCACTCTGTGGTTGAGTGCCTGATTCCCATGTACAAGGACCTGGGTTCAATCCCTGGTATTTCCTAAAAAATACTATATATATCTATATATCTATATATGTCTATATATATTTATAACAATTGTGGTGGGTATCCTGAGGCAAAGGCTTACCTGATTTATGTCCTGCAGTGGAACACCCTGGAGAGGGAGACATTCTGTTATCTGAGAAGTAGAAGAGACATTCAAATTCCTATAAACAGGGAACCACTAAGGCCACTAGCAAGCACTAGGCCAAGAAAAGATATAGGCCCAGAAAAGGCAGGGTGAGTCCTGCAACTTACATTCATCTTGGGCTGCCCTGCCCTTACAGAGAAGGCCAGCCAACACAAAGTTAATTTTCAAAGATAATAAAGGTGTTTTTTTTCCTTAGATATGTTTGGTTTTGTTAGTTCCAGACACTAAAGAAAATCTGTCATATCAGTATCTGGATTTAAACAAAACAAGAAACAGACATCTCAGGGAATAAACACCAGAGTTAACATTTAAAATTTTTAAAATATAAGTTGGCAACAAAGATTACAAACATACAAATTGGAAATTATAGCCCACACAAAGGAGAAAACTAAAAATCCAAAAATTTCATTGCAGAAGACCAGACTGTAGACATACAGTCTTTTTTTGAAAATGTTATCTTCAATATGCTGAAGGAAATGAAGGAAAATACAAAGAATTATAGGATATCAGGAAAACAATGTATAAATAATATGATAATCTCTATAAAGATATAGAAAAATTCTTTAAAAGACCAAATAGAGCTATTGGAGTCGAAGCCCACAATAAATGAAATGACAAATTCTAAGTAGGGTTACAAAAGCATATTGGAGCTGGAAGAAGAAAGAATCAGTGAACTCTTAACAAGACATTTTAAATGAGTCATGCTGAACAGCAGAAAGTAAAAAGAAGTGTAAAAACCAAAATAGCCTGAGACCTTTAGGACACCATCAAGCATAAATATATAGTCATAATGAATGTCCCAGAAGGAGCAGAAAGAGAGAAAGGGGCAGAATGAATAGGCAAAGAATAATTAGAGAAACTTCTCATATTTAGCAAAATACATGAAAATGCACATCCAAGAAGCCCAGAGAACAAAAAACAGAATAAATGTAAAGAAAAATATGCCCCCCACATACTGATCAAACTCTGAATGTAAAGGAAAAGGAGACAGTTCTGAAAGCTGTAAGAGAAAAGCAGTGTGTTATGGAAAAGGGAGTCAAATTAAATTAAGTGCAGATTGCTCCTCAGAAACCATGAAGGCAAGGAGACAACAGGTTAAAATAATTAAAGTGCTAAAAGAAAACAATTGCCAACCAAGAATTTTATATCGAGCAAGATTTTCTTTCAAAAATAAGGAAAAGATCAAGACATTCCCAGATAAACAAAAGCTGAAGGAGTTCATCATCACTAGAGCTTCCCTACAGGTAACACTGAAGAGAATTTTTCAGACTGAATGGATAGGATAGTAGGCAGTAGATAAATGTAGAATAAAGAACTAAGGGCCTCTAGTAAAAGTAACCATTTGCGTATTTACAATTCCAGTATTACTGTGCTGTTGTTTGTTTGTTTTCTTTGTGGGTTTTTTTTTTGTATGTGACACTACTTTCATCCTATAGGTGCTAAAATGCAAATGCATAAAAATAATAAATCTATTGTTTTACACATACAATAAACAAAGATATAATTTTTAACCTTTATAAAAAGGAGAGTTATAAGAACAGTATATGTGTCTGATATTGAATTAAAATTGGCATGACATCAATTATGATTGTTTTATGTTTAAGATGTTAAATTTTAACCCCTTGGTTACCACAAGGAAAAATATTTCCAGAGAGAAATGAGAAGGAACTCAGTATGGTACAGTACAAACCATCCAATAAAAATGAAAATAGGCGTTAACAGAAGAATTGAGGGACAAAAGAGATATATATACACTAAATAGCAAAATGACAGAAGAAAGTCATACATTAGCAATAGTGATTTCAAATGTAAATGGATTAACCTCACCAGTCAAAAGGCAGAGATTGGTAGAATGAAAAAAAGACATAACCCAAGTATATGTTGTCTGCAAGAGTCCCACCTTAAATTCAACAACCTAAGTATGTTGAAATGAAAGGGAGGAAAAATATTCCATGCAAGTAGTAACAAAAGGGAACAGGGGTAGCTATATTAACCTAAGATAAAATAGACTTTAAATAAAAAACTGTTATAAGGAACAAAGATGGCCATCATATACTGTTAAAGGGGCCAATTAAAGAAGAAGACATAGTTACAATTATATATGAACTTGACAAAAGAGCCCAACATGTATTAAGCAAATTCTGATGGATTTGGAGGGAGAAATAGATGGTTCTTTACTAAACCACTTTATATAATGGATAGAACATCTAGATAGAAGATCCATACTTAAAAGTAGACTCTAAACCAGGGGTTCTTAAAAGAGGTCCAGGAGCTTGAATTTAAATTATAAAAACATTACTCTTGTAGGGATGTGTTGGTGCAGTTGTGATATATTTATTAAATATTACACATTATACTGTGGACTTAGTAAAGGGTCCATGTTTTCACATGACTGGCAAAGGGATCCATGGAACAAAAAATGATTAGAATCCCTGCTCTAAAACAACTAGATCTAACAGACACATATAGAACAAATCCCCCCAAAACAACAAAATACAAATTCTTCTAGAGTGCAGAAGGATCACTTTTCAGGATAGACCATATCTTAAGTAATAAAGTCTCAATAAATTTGAAAATATTGAAATAATAAAATGGTTCTTCTCTGCCCACAGGAGAATAAGGTTAGAAATCAATATCAAAAGGAGAAATAGAAAATTCGCAAATGCGTGGATATTAAGCAATGTACACTTGAACACCAATAATTTTAAGAAGAAATCATAAAGAAATTAGAAAATATCTTGAGTGAATGAAAATGAAAACACAGTATGTCAAAAGTTGTGGGATACAATAAAGGTAGTGCTGGGAGGGAAATTTATAACTTTAAATGCTTACATAAAAAAAGACATATCGAAAACCAGCAACCTAACCTCAAAACTGGAAGACCTATAAAAAAGAACAAAATAAAACTAAAGCAAGTAGAAGAAAGGCAATAACAAAGATTAGAGCAGAGATATATGAAATACAGAATAAAGAAACAATTGAAAGAACCAACAAAAACAAAAGGTGTTTCTTTGAAAAGACCAATAAAGTTGATACAATTTTAGCTATACTGATGAAGAACAATGAGAGTGGACATAAATAAATAAAATAGAAACAAAAACATGGACATTACTACAGACCCCACTGAAATAAAAAAGACTAAAAGAGGATACTATGAACAATAGTATGCCATCAGATTAAATAAACTATATGAAATGGAAAAATTCCCAGATACACACAAAATACCTACACTGACTCTAGAAGAAATAGAACTCTTTAAACCAATGACTAGTAAAGATATTGAATCAGTAATAAAATTCTCCTTAAAAAAAGGCCAGGTCCAGATATTTTACCTAATTTTATCAAACATTCCAACAACAAACACCAATTCTGCTCAATGTCCTCCATGAATTGAAACAGGAGGTAACATTCCCTAATGTATTTTATGAGGCCAACATCATCTTTACATCAAAGCCCGATAAAAATACCACAAGGAAGGAAAATTGGAGACCACTATCCCTTAGGAATTGAAAATCTTCAACAAAATACTAGCAAATTGAATCCAAAGTCACCTCAAAAGAATTATGTGCAATGATTTATTCCACATATGCAAGGGTAGTTCAACATAAGACAATCAGATAATGCAATACACCACATTATCAAAATGATGGAGGAAAACCACATGATCATCTCCAGTGGTGCAGAAAAAGCATTCAACAAAATCCAGCCCCTTTTCTTGATAACAATATTTGGAAAACTAGGAATAGAAGGAAACTTCTTGAATATGATAAAGTGCATAAAAAAACAACCCACAGCTAACATCCTATTTAATGGTGGAAGACTGAAAGCTTTCACTCTAAAACAAGATATAGACAGGAATGTACACTACCACCACTGTTATTCAATGTTGTACTGGAAGTTCTTGATTGAACACTTGATTGAGCAAGAAAAAGAAATAAAATTAATCCAAATTGGAAAGGAAGAGTTAAACTTTCCTTATTTGCACATGATTCTATATAAAGGAAATCCTGAAAAAATTCACAACAAAGCTTATAAAGCTAATAAATGAATGCAGCAAGCTGGCAGGGTACAAGGTCAACACCCAAAATTCAGTACTGTTTCTATTTGTAATGAACAATCTGAAGATGAAAGTAAGAAAAGTCCATTCATAATAACAACTAAAAGAATCAAGTATCTAGGAATAAATCTAAACAATAATGTAAAGGATTTGTACACAAAAATTATAAACATTGCTAAAAGAAATAAAAAAAGTCCTTAACAAATGGAAAGACATTCTGCCTTCAAGGATTGGAAGACTAAGTATTGTTCACTTGTCAACTCTACCCAAAGCAATTTACAGACTCAACACAATCCCATTGAAAATTTCAAAAATCTTTCTTTGCAGAAATAGAAAATACAAGCATCAAATTTAATTGGAAGGTAGGAATCCCAGAAGAGTTGAAATCTCTTGAAAAAAGGAAAACAAATTTGAAGAACTCAAACTTCCTGATAAAAAGCCACAGCATTAAAATAGCATGGTACTGGCACAAGAATAGACATATAGATGAAAGGAACTCAATTGAGAGTTCAGAAATCAACCCTCACATTTACAGCAAACTGGTTTTTAATGAGGGTGCCAAGCCTGTTCAATTAGAAAGGAATAGTCTCTTCAACTTGAACAGACACTATACCAAAGTGTAAATATGGATGGCTGAAAAGCACATGAAAAATACTCAACATCATTAGCTATTAGTTAAATGCAAATCAAAACTACAATGAGAGATCATTTCAGATTTACGAGACTGGCTGCTACTAAATAAACAGAACACTTTAAGTGCTGGAAAGGATGTGGAGAAATAGAAACATGCTTTCAATGCTAGTTTCAATTTTACAGCAAGTTCATAGTACAAGCAATAAGATTGAGGACTTGGCATATAGACCTGTTTTGTCACATGCAATAACATAGACGAACCTCAAGGATCTTATGCTGAGCAAAACAAGGCAGACACAAAAGGACAAATATTGCATGTTCTCACTAAAATGAACTAAGGATATTATGTAGACTCATGGAGATAGATTCTGGAAAATAGGTTACTTGGAGATAAGGGGAGTAGAGATTGGTGAGTTGATTCTTAATCAGTACAGAATGTATAATTTGGTTGCTTATAACAGCTTGGAAGTGGACAGAAGTCATGTTGGTGTAGCAACATGAGTATAATTAACCGCACTGAAGAATGAGTGTGATCATGGTTGAAAGAGAAATTTTGGGCTCATTCATGAGGTTAGGAGGAAAGCTAAAGGATAAAATGGGCAACTGTAAAATTCAGTGAATTCTGGAGTGGCCAAGGATTGTGGTTAAGAATACAAATATAAGTATGTTCTTTCAGGATCTATAAAAAAGGTATATCACAAATACAGGGTGTTATTAGTGGGGTGATATATGGGTAAAATGCACCTAAAACATACTTCTATGGGACATGAATGCTTTCTAAGTAGATAGAGGCCCACACAACAGCTAACAAAATATCAAACTTCCATCCTCGGTAAGCCCTGCTATTTTCTTAATAAAATGGCAAAATCTCTGGAATATATTAATATAAGCTGAGCCTAAGAAAAGAAAACAAGTCTATATGCCAAGTCTTCAACCTTAATGCTTGTATATATGAAGTTTACTCCTGTAAAAATGAAAATTAGCCTAATTATGATTATTGATGGAATTATCACTTGAAAACCTCCTTGTTACTCAAATATGGCCTCTCTCTAAATCAAACTCAGCAAATAAACACACTACCTTATCCACGACATGGGGCATAACTCCTGAGGATAAGCCTCCCTGGCACTGAGAGATTATTACCAAGTATTAACCAGTGATTCATTTGGAAAAAGATCTTCGCCAAAAGGGAAAACATTAAATAAAAAAAGAACTTTTATGTCTAAGAGATTTCAAAGTGAGTCAGGGGGGGTGATTCTGGAATTTATGCTTATACAGACCTCAGAGGTTTCACTAACTGCCACAGTAAATAAAGCTTCAAAGAAGAGTGTTCCTTAAGGCTCTAGGGACCTCCAGACACCAGAGGCAAGGCACACAGTCTCATGAAATCAACAGCCCATTGGTGGGCCCTATTTAGGAATATGCAATAATCTATTTCCTTAATATAACATATTTATACTCTTTTATAATTCCCCTATCATGATTCTTCTACCCCTTTCATTTGAAATTATAATTTTCAATCTTCCTGTTAGGTATATTTCTCAGAGACTTAAATGTTCACACTGTTTCTATGCCAGTGGATCACTGATTCCCAGGAGAGTAGCAACCAACTCCTTCTTTCCAAATCTTCAGGTTTGCCCTTGACAGCCAACAAAATGATGATGATAGACAAGTCCCCCCCCCCAAACAAGGAGTATATACAACTACAAGCAAAATAATTTCATTCATCTGCCAAATAATATCTAAGTCCCCTCTCAGCCTGAAGAAATTAGGGTTGACATCATCACAGATCCCTCAAGGTTGAGGGAGTGTAACAACAGACCAAAGTGGATTTATTGTGAGTATAGCTATTATCTCATGTTAAAGGAAGAACTTGTAATGTTGATATAAAGATTGTGGGTTTCCAGGAATTTGGATGGGAAGGAAAGGGGTGAATGGGTGGAACAGGAGCATATTTGGGGTGGTGAGATTCTTCTGTATGATACTGCAGTGACAAGCTCTGGCATCAGTTTGTAAGGCCTATGGAACTGTACAGCACAAAGTGTAAACCATAATGCAAACTATAGACTGGTTAGTAACAATGCTTCAATATTTGTTTATCAACCTTAACAAATGTACCACAGTTATCTAAGATGTCAATAAGAGGTGAAACTGTGTTTGTGGGTATGGGAGGTTATATGAGAATTCTCTATACTTTTTTCTTCAAGGTGAAGGATCCTAGGGTATTTCTTTTTTTAAAAAAAACAATTTATTGAAGTTTATCATTCATACATGAACATACATAAACTATTAGTGTTCAGTAAACATAATGAACTTACAAAACAAACATACATAACAACATACAGGGATCCCCCACATCACCCCCCCCCACAAACACCCTGCATTATTGTGAAACATTAGTTAACAAATCATGCAAGAGCATCGTCAAAGTATTACTACTAACTATAGTCCATATCTTCCTTCCCTATACATTATTTTAGAATTTATTTATTCATTTATTTGTTGTTGTCCATTTATACCTCCCCTTTTTTGCAGTTTCAGTGTCCATTTGCTGGGTGACTCTGTGTCCATTTCCTGCCCTCTCTTCTCATCCTTCTTATCCTGGCTTCACTGGGATTTGATCCTCAGAACCTCTGATGTGGGTGAGAGGCATCCTACCACCTGTGCCATCTTAGTTCCTGTTTTTCCAGCACATCTGATCTTGGCTCTCCCTTGTGTCACTCTCCTGTTAAGTCATCATCTTGAAGCATGGCTCATGGGGCCTGGAGGTGCACCCACACATGGGGCCTGACTGCTCACCCATTCATGGGGCCTGGTGGTGCACCCATACACAGGGCCTGGTGGCCAATGCACCTTATATATTTTTGTTTTTCATTTTTACTGGGTGGTCCTGGGGATTGAAACCAGGTCACTCCATATGGGAGACAGATGCCCAACCACTCAAGCCACATCCATCCTCCTGTTATATCTCTTACGGTTGACCAAAGATACCCAAATTTACAGTCTTTTCCCATACAGGATGGTCAAATAATAAATCAGGTTTAGTTTATCACCAGCATTCATAAAACCAGATAGGGAGAAAAACTAGGTCTGGGGACACATGCATGGTTTCTAATATAGCAAATGTTTAGCCTACCCTGATTTTCACAAAATCAGGAGAGTGAGAATATTCACATTCTCTATACTTTTGATATAATTTTTTCTGTAAATGTAAATCTAAAATGTCTCTAAAAATAAAATTTAATATTACAAAAATAATGAATAGTCTCTTCAACAAATGGTGTTGGGAAAACTGGATCCCCATTTGCAAAAGAATGAAGGTAGACCACTAGCTCTCACCATATATCAAAATCAACTCAAAATGGATAAAAAGCCTAAATATAAAAGCCAGAACTATAAAACACCTGGAAGAAAAAAATAGGGAAACTTTTTCAGGATTTTGTTTTAGATAATGATTTCTTATACACTACACAAAATACAAACAACAAAAGAAAAAAGTAGATAAATAGGACCTCATCAAAATTATAGTCATTTGTGTCACAAAGGAGATTGTCATGAAAGTAAAATGACAACCTACATATGTGAGAATATATGCAGAAACTCATATCCAATAAGGGTTAAATATACAGAATATACTTTTAGTATCCTTCAACTCAACAACAAAAAGAATAACAAACCAATTAAAATAAGCAAAAGACTTGAATAGATATTCCTCCAAAGAAGATATACAAATGGTCAAAAAGCACAGGAAAAGTTGCTCAGCATCATTAGCTATTATGGAAATAAAAATTGAAACCACAATGAGCTTCCATTTCACACCCATTAGAATGGCTACTATTTTAAAAATGGAAAATTATGTGTTTGGGAGAATGTGGAAAAATAGGAACACTCATTCACTGCTGGTGGGAATGTAAAATGGTGCAGCAGCTGTGGAAGAGAGTTTGGCAGTTCCTCAGAAAGTTAAGTACAGAATTACTATATGACTCAGCAATCTCATAACCAAAAGAATTGAAAACAGGGACTTAAACAGATATTTGCACATAATGTTCATAGCAGCATTATTCACAGTTGCCAAAAGATGGAAACACCCAGTGTGCATTAGCTGATGAGTGGATAAGCAAAATGTGACATATACATAAAGTGGAAAAAGATTTGACCATTAAAAAAATAAAATGTGATAGTTGTGCAAATTTTGGTGAAATTTGAAGGCATCATATGGAGTGAAATAAACCAGATACAAAAGGGCAAATAATGCATGATCTCACTGTTATGAAAAAATTAGAATAACCAAACTCATAGATCAGAATATAGAATGTATGTTACCAGGAGACTGGGTAGGGGTATAAAATAGCAAGTTAAGCCTTAAAATGTACTGAGTTTCCATTTGGGACAATGGAAAATTTTGGGTAATGTGTAGTAGTGATGATAGCACAACATTGTGAATATAATTAACAAAAATGAATTATATATTTGAATATAGTTAAAAGGTGGTATTTTAGGTTGTTTCTATGGTACTAGAATAATTTTCTTAAAAAATCCATGGAATTTCACAAACAAATGGTAAACCCTAAGTTAAACCATGGAAAATTAAACCACAAATATAAAAATGTGCTTTCATCATTTGTAACAAATGTACCACACAAAAGCAAGGTGTTAATCATAGATAGCATATGGGAACCCTGTATTTTACACATGATTTTTCTGTCAACCCACAACTTCTCTAATAAAAAATAAAAATATGTAATTATTATGCTTTCTTGTAAAAATAATAAGATGCTATTAACTTATTGGTGAATAAGAACATTGTTTTAATAAAAAAGAATGCTCTGTTAATATTATGTTAGAGTTTTTGATAAAATATTAAATTTAAAGAACATTTTAATGGAATACTTTCTACATTTATCAGCATTATTTAAGTAGATGCCAGTGTATTATGCTTCAGTCAACAAATAAAAATGTTGTTCTCTGATTAACGAAAATAAGTGAACATTTTTCAAAGAACATATTATTTCAAGTAGTTTTGATATCTTTTAGTTTTCTATATCATAAAAATATTATTATTCATTTGAAATCTATGGAATTATCTAGATTAATTAATATCATCATTTGAAATTTTAAGCAATTCACACAATGACATACTGGAATTATTTTTTAAGATTTATTTATTTATTCCGCCACCACCACTTGCACTTGCTGTCTGCTCTCTGCATCCATTTGATGTGTGTTTCTCTATGTCTGCTTGTCTTCTTTTCTCATGTTCTCTTTAGGAGGCACCAGGAACCAATCCCAGGGCCTTTTGATGTGGGAGAGAGCCACTCAATCACTGGAGCCACATCAGCTCCCTGGTTTGCTGTGTCTCTCCTCTTTGTCTCTTTTTTGTTGTGTCATCTTGTGCCAGCTCTCCATGCTACACGGGCCAACTTTCTGCATCATGTGGGCCCTCTCACTTTCACCAGGAGTCCCCAGGAACTGAACCCAGGACCCTCCATCTGGTAGACAGAAGCCCAATCACTTGAGCCACATCCACTTCCCCATAATTATTTTATTCATTGGAAATAATACTTTATTTAAATATTCATAATATTGTACTATAATAATTTAATCTAATAATTATGGATTTTGTCATTGAAAATGTGTCAAGTATTAATAATATTGCTTTTAAAATTCAGAATAACTGGTTACATTTTAATGTACATATTTCATTTTACATAATTTTGCACATTTAATTAATTTGGAAAAGTTTTGCCCTGTGGTGTGAATGAGCACAGCATATAAAGCTGCAGGATTAAAGTCCCTGAGTGTTTGAAATGAACATGATTTAATTATTTATATGCTTCAAATGTGGCCATCCCCACATTATCATATGAAGCAGCATTTTATATTATACAGATTTAAGAAACATATTTATATTTTTCCATTTTCCTGGTTCCCTCCAAATAAATTGTAATAGATTTCTAAAATCAAATCTTTTTTAAGTAATACTATTCTTTATTTTTAAAAATGATTTTGATTTACAGGAAAATTATACATAAAGTATAGGGAATTCCCATATAATCCCCCATGCCCACACAGAGTTTTCCTTATTATTAATATTTTGATACACCATCTAGAAAAATATAATAATGCAAATATACTAGTGACAATAAAAGAGCACCCTGTGCCAGTACTATGCTAGAGGGATCATTCACTAGCACTTAGTAATTTCTAATGCCTTTCCTTGTTACTCTAATCCTTAGTAAAATTAAAGACTTAGGGAAGAACATCCGGGAAATAGAAAAATTGTGTGCTTCCTGGAGGAGAGAGATAACTTCAGATCCCCCCCTCAAAAAGGAGGAGCAAAAGTTAATTGATGAAGACAAACTAATCCCTTGAGCCAGTTGGTCTCATGGAGTAAGGTCCCTGTACTCATGAGAGAGAGACTCACACAGTCAATTTTGCAACCAGTGTGTGTGATGACCAGACTCACAAACATATTTGCACATGTGCCCCCTCCTGTGGTTCACATCTGCACAAGGTCATTTTACTCTCTTAGTTCATACATGGTTCAAACACTTTTAGGGCTGAGTACTATTCAAGGGTATTATATTTTTCTTTATTTCAACTCCCGTTCCAGTGTGTTGAATGTTTCATACACATGCTTTTCATGGTATTCATTTCTCCTTCATATTAGTTTCACTTTCTCTTAGGTTGCTCCCAAATAGGGCAGGTAGTGTAGAACATGCATGTGGGGTCAATGCTCAGTCTTTCCTTCTTTGTACTCTCCAAGTTGGCATCTGGCAGTGAGGGAGGATCCGGGCTTCCCAGCCTTAAGCCCTGTTGGGCTGATATTCAAGCAGTGTCTGGGACCCAGTTGGTTGATGTAGAAATGGGAAGGGGTGGCAGAGGGTAAATGAGAGTTATGGGGAGGGGAGAAAAGTGACATCTGTTCCTGGTACAGGGGAGGGTCAGCATCACACATCAGGAGGGCCTGGGAAATGGGGCAGGACCGAGGGAACAGCTCAGGCCTCCTGGCTGCCTGGGCTCTGGCTCATCTCTTTGCTTAAGGTCTTGGATGCCTTCTGGCTGCCAGCTGTTCAGATACCCCTCCTCTCAGTCAGGCTCACTGTGTATCCATCATTTTCTAAGAGGTTTTCAATTCTCTCCTTTTTTAAAGTCCTAAATTCAGTATCTAGAGCAGACACCATGAATGTCCCATCAGACAGACTGCAATTATCCAGCTCACCTCCTGCCTCCACTTATCATTAAAATATGTGAGAAGGAGAAAAGCAGCCCTTCTCATCCAGGAGCTGGCTTGGGACCCTCAGCTAGGATATGGTGATCTGCTGGTGAATGTAAACAATATCAAGGAGTATTAGCATCAGAAAAGGTCACTTAATGGCCAGGATGGATCAATACAAAACAAGTCCATTCTGAAACCATAGCTAAACACGGGCAAAACAGGAACATCCAAGCCACCACATAACAAACATCCCCCTCTCCCAGCATATGTAAGTGACTGCCACTTCTTTACCAATTATAGCCATAGTCTCGCTGCATTCTGACCTCTTTTGAGATAACGTATTTGAAGGTGGTGATCATAGAATCATTCCTACTTTCTGACATTACTCCATCCTGAGCAAGCTATGCTTCTTTAACACCCCTCAAACTAACTAACACAAGTGTAAGTCCTAATAATAAGACCCTTCTCTCACCTTGCTGAAATGTTCCGTGCTGCTCTTTCTGTTGCTGAAAGGAGCAATAACTCCAATTTTTGTTCAACTACAGGCATGTTTCTTGTGAAATTTGACTGGATGCCATTGATATGTGTCTATGAAATATGTAGACTTACAAGTGTATGAAAGCATACATATCATTTTATTCCACAAACTTGTATTTGTGTTCACAATTTTTAAAACACAATGTCAAGAAACAAGGTCAATAAGTCTGTTCTGAAAGCTCCACAGAAGACTGATGTATACATAAAATATATGGGTTGGAGGGATCAAGCTATTGTGGAACCAGGAGATACTGGTGTTTGTGTAGGTGAGTGCCAGTGGTGGGAAGTGTGTGGGGGGGATAGGGAATAGAATGTGCCCTGAGGATGAGCTGCCCTGAGTGACTGGAGCAGAGAGTAGGAATTTGTGTCTGTGCCCAAGCCCTTAGTCCTCAATCCACTGAGGCTCTGGCCATTGAGGCCAAAGAGGGCATCACAGTGTTGGGATGTGGAGGCTCCACAGTCCTCTTTTATGCTATTTACCTGATCCCAAGTACACAGAAATTTGAACTATACACTTGGAGGATTCTGGCCACAGAATATAGCCAAGAAAGGGAATCCAGAGGACATAGCTCTGAGGTAGGGGGGATATATGGGTGAATGTATCTTTCAAATCACTCCAAAGATTCTTTTTTGTGATCATTTTATAGTTCTGCAGTATTATGTGGCCACCTTTCCACAAACACCTAGCCCTTTTGAAGTGTCCAGCCAAAGGGAATTTTGTGACTGCACATATATTTGACAGAAAATCAACAGTAATACACTGTCCTAAGTATTTGGCAGAAGTGGCCTAGCTCTTGGCTTATCTCAGCTTTCAACATGCTTTCCTCACTAACCTTAAGCTTTCTAGTTTTTTTTCAGGTACCAGGGCCAGGGATTGAGCCTTGGATCTTGTATGTGGGAAGCCGGCATTCAACCAGTGAGACACATAAGCTCCCCTGAGTTGGTTTTTTCATTTGTTTGTTTGTTTGTTTGTTTGTTTTCAGAAGACACTTGGGACAAAACCTAGGATCACCCAGTGGGAAGCAAGCTCTCAACTGCTTGAGCCACATCTGCTCCAAATCTTTCTAGCTTTTCATTTAAATTAAGAGACACAACACTCTTCCTTTCATTTGAACACTTAGCAGCCAAAGTAGGATTACTGATTGACCTAATTTCAATATCATTGTGTTTCAGGGACTAGGGAGAGGAAGAGATGGAAAAGGCCAATTGGTGGAGTATTCAGAACACATACAACATTTATCAATTATGCTCACTATTTTATGTTGGCACTATTCATGGAGTCCCAAAAGAATTACAATTGTAACATCAAAGATGACAGATCACCATATCAGATATAATAATAATAATGTTTGAAATATTGCAAAAATTACCAAAATGTGACACAGAGACATGAAGCAAGCATATACTGTTGGAAAATTGACACCAACAGATTTGTTTGAAACAGTGTTGCCACATAGCTTCAATTTTTTAAAAACATAAAGTGAAGTATGCCATTATTGTCTCTAAAATTTGCTGTTCCTGAATGACATATTATTGGAACCATTCAGTATTTAGCCTTTTCAGATTGGCTTCTTTCACTTGGCAATATGCATTTAAGATTCATTCACAAATTTGCATGACTTACTAGCTCATTCCTTTTCATCACTGCATAGTATCCCAATGCACTTATGTACCACAATATTTTTATCTGTTTCCCTTTTGAATGATACCATGACTCCTTCAAGTTTTTCACCATTATAGGTAAAGTTTCTGTAAATATTTGAGGGCTGCATTTTGTGTGAACAAGTTTTCAAACCAGTTGGCTACATATGTAGGTGTGTGGTTACTGGATTGTAGGGTGATACCATATTTGAAAGAAATGTCAAACTGTCTACAAAAGTAGCTGTGCCGTCTTGTTTTCCTACCAGCATCAAAAGGGGTTTCCTGTTGTTCTGCATCCTCATCAGCTGTGTTCTCTCTTTTTTGGATTTTAGCCATTTGAATAGTTATGTAGTAGTCAAACATTTGGTTTTAATTTGCTTTTCAACAATGATAAGTGATGTTGAGCATCTTTGTATATCTCTAATATCCACTTGTTTATTTCCTTCTGACTTGGCCTTTGGAAATTTGTAATCTTTTTTGAAAACTTTATTGTAATCATATAAAAACCAAAAAGTCCATTTTAACCATTTTAAAGCATTCAGTTTAATTATAATGACTACCAGTGCAATATTATGCTATCATCACTACCATTTAATTGAGCTGATTTCTTCTTGAAAATTTTTGTGATTATTTTTTGCAATTAGATAAAAGACCTTTTTCAGATATGTATTTTGCAAATATTTTATCCAAACATGCAGTTTGCATTTTCATTGTATTAAGAGAACCTTTTCAGTGAATAAAATTTTAATGTTAATAAAATATACTGTCTGAATTTCCTTCATGAATTGTATTTGTGTTGTATGAGGTTATCACCAAACCCAAAGTCACATAGATTTTTCCTATATTCAAGAATTTTTATAGTTTGTAATTAATATTAAAGTCTTAAATTATTTTGAATGTAGTATTTTTGTAGTCAGTTAAATTTGTGTCTGCATACATTTTTTTCTATATTTGTCCAAATGTGCCATCACTGTTTGTTGAAAGACATCCTTCTTGAATTAAATTACCTTTGCTCCTTTGGCAAAGACTATATTTGCCAAATATAGGTCTATTTTTGGGCTCTCTATTCTATTTCATTTATTTTTGTGTCAATACTTTCACTCTTATCATACTGTCCTGATTAATGTAGGCTTACCAGTCTTGAATCAGGAAGTGTGAGTTCTTCAACTTTCTTCTTCATCAGGGTTTTATAAGCTCTTCTATGTTTAGAGAAAGATTTTTGTTTTCTAGAAAATTGCTTGCTGACATTTATATTGGAATGAGATTGAATATATAGGCCAAGTTGTCAATAATTGACATATTAATTTTGAGTCTTCCCATCATGAACAACAATAAATATTCATTTATTTAGATTTTCTTTGGTTTCTTTAAATAGTGTTTCATAGTTTCCTGTAAACATATTGGACTTACATATTGCTCAATTTTGGATTTTTAAACAAGAGTATTTATTTATTTATTTATTTTTTACTGCTTTTTAAAATATTCTAAAAGATGCTTAGATTACATAAATGTTACACAAAATTACAGGGATTCCCGTGTTCCACACCTCCCACACCTCCCATAACATCCCAAATAAACATCTTTCATTACTGTGGCACATCACTTGCAGTGGAAATACACATTGTGGGGCTTTGCCGCTAACCATGGACCATAGTTCACATTGCAGACCACACTCTCTCTGACACAGTTCTGCATGGTATATGCTGATGTAAAATGGCCTATATCTGTCATTGTAATGTCAGTCAGGATAATTCCCAAGTCCTGAAAAAGCCCCTGTATTAAAAATGCTTTTCCTTTCCCTGCCCCTAAAGTGTCCAGTGGCCCCTGGCTCCAACTCACTGTTGTAATTTCTTCCATTGCTTGAATCACAATATGTCTACAACAGAATATCATTAAATCCACTCTAGTCCATACCTCTTCCCCCAATCCTGAGGAGTTTGGGATGGTGATGTCCACTCTACCTCACAGCGAAAGGGGCCCATATGCCATGGACAATGGATGGGATTAACCTGCCTGCAGCTGCAGGCTATCTCCATTCCCTGAGATGGCCAGTGTCCATCATCGTCTCCTCACCAGGTGACTTGGGTGAGTCCATTGAGCTCTAGGGTAGGAGTTGCAGCTCCACTGAGATTCCAGGCACAGCTGGCACATGGGCAGGCCAGAAGCTCCAGTTTCAGGAGTTACACCTACAAACTCCACCATCACATATAGGTTTGAATAGAAGGGACTGGTGGACCATGTGCAGGGAGGACTTATTTGAGTCCAACTCTGTCACTCTCAGGAGTACAGATTCCAAAGTAGAGCCCACTGATAAGGCATCAATATCTGTAGCTATGCCTCCTATATAGGACCTGGGTGTCTCCAGAGCCCTCAGGAGCCCCTCTGTGTGGGGTGATATACACTTTAGTGTTTCATGAGATCCTACTGAGGTGTGCATAAGTGTTGCCTCTGGGATGACCTCCCAACTCTCTTTGAAGTCTCTTAGCCACATGAACTCATTTATCTTTACCTTTCCCCCCTTTTATTCAAGGTCTTTTTCCAGTCATATTGCCAGTTGGCACATGGTATTAATCCCTCATTGCCAGGGAGGCTCATCCCTGGGATTCATGTCCCATGCTGTGGGGAAGGTAATGCATTCATATGCTGAGTTTGGCTTAGAGAGAGCCCACATTTGAGCAACAAGGAAATTGTCAGGTGGCAACCCTTAGGAACCCCATAACAACAGGCTAAGTTTCAATTACAAGAGCAAAGATTCATAAGGCTAGTCATCAATAACAAGAAACCATAAGTGGATCATCCTCCTTTGCCAGACACTGCCCCTGCACTCAGGGGATGGTTGCTGCTCCTTTAGAGAATGTGGCAGAGCGCTCCAGGATGGGAATTCAGTATTCCCTCATTTATTGAGTGATTGTCTACCCACTGTGACCATGCCCCACCCCTTGATCTTTTGGTCATTTTTCTAT
Organism: Cabassous unicinctus; assembly: GCA_029593785.1. NCBI lineage: Eukaryota > Metazoa > Chordata > Mammalia > Cingulata > Chlamyphoridae > Cabassous > Cabassous unicinctus. The sequence goes on along the minus strand of JAQZBX010000961.1, from coordinate 1,480 downwards.
ATCTTTCATGTATATTCAGGTGAACATCCTCCAATGAAACTCCCATCCCAGACACCCCCCAACAATGATCCTCTACTACCACCATTGTAACCCTTCTGTGATCCAAACCTTCCTTCAAGATGAAACCCATATAATAGCCAAATACAATTAATAGGAAAATGAAATAATAATGGTAAGCTTAAATGTAAGAGATAAAATAAATGGAAACTCAGGAAAAAAAAACATAAAATTAAAATAAAATTAAAGGATTGGGGAATTCAAAAAATGGGAAAAAACAAAATAATTTTTTCAAAATTAAAACACAAAAAAATTTATTATTATTAATTTTTCCTTTTATCACTGCATTATCGGGTGTCCAGTCTGTACTGTGGCATCTTCCCCCTATCACTCCGCAGTGTCTTCCAAATTTTCATTTAATTTCAAAGAAGTTTTAGCTCACAGCAAATTCATACACAGAATACTAGAGACTCTCATATACCCAAACTCCTTCGCCTTTCCACACCCCATATTAAAACCTGTTTTATGTGGATGGTAGCATTGTTATAACTGTTATACAGATAGTGAAACATAGCTACTAAACATTGTCAATGGTTTACAGTATAGTTTACAATTTAGATAGTACAGCTTAATAATTTTTGATGATATTTAACATGTCCTATGTCCATAACTGTAAGGTAATAAAAAACATTTCCTCTGACTACTAAATACTCCCTGTTTGATTTTTTCTGTTCCTTCCTCCCCATCCCCCTGGGGCACATGACACTCCCCTGCCTTGACTCATTGCATGACATTATTCATAGTTACATGCAACAAAAGATCTTGACATGTTCATTATCCTCCCCTATTAGGATTCACCCTTGCTCCTAAGAGACAACAACCTGTCTGTTTCTGGGTGAATCTGTCCTCCCAAAGATGGGGGTCCATCTCCTTCCCACTCACCAGGTGTGTCTCCACTCCATGACACAATACATTATGACAGGATGAACTCTCACACACTCCGCAGAAGCCTAAACCAGATGCACCCCATCTTGAATGCCCCCCCAACCTACACCCTAAACCAGTGACACTAACTTTTCATATTGCCATAAGAGCATTCCCACTCCTGCACTTTCAAGATCATACCCTCAAATTCCATATCCACCTAGTCCCCCTCCGATCTCTCCCCCAGTATCCTGTGTATTCTAACCTGCCCTTCCTAATCTACACATCTGTCAACACTGCACCACCAAACCCAGTAATATCACTACCCACCTGTCCTATCCTTCAATATGCAACTGTACTCTATCACTTTACCATAAATTATGTCCATATGGGTGATGGCTCACAACCTTCTCTTCTCTTTCCTCCCTTGTTAAACAATCTTTCATGCAATGGTTCTCAGAGACTGCTCACTTTCCTCAGTTCAAAGCAGTGAGGTCATATACTGTTCATCGTTCAATGCCTGGCTTGCTTCACTCAACATAAGGTCTTCAAGATTCAT